>JAOTRH010180148.1:0-12034 GCA_034768845.1 Heliamphora exappendiculata | reverse complement strand
ATATTATTTTAGGCAACTAAGTCTTTTTGAGGAAAATAGCTATTTGTGTAAGGCTGCTGCTGAAGAGATTGAGTGGGAGTTTTTACGTGTAGGACTTGACAATTTTGTGTAATTCTAAGGTGTCAAGAGATAATGGTTCAAGTCATAAAAATCATCAACGCATGTAGTACTTGAGAGGATTCTCAAGTGACGAAGTCCGCAGGAGGATTCTGACAACAAGCAAGCACGGAATTAGTGCACGAGAATTCGACAAGAAGACGAGTAGAAATTGGTTGAAAATTCAACTGAGTTTGTAAGGAATTTCTTGTAACCAATACTTTATTAGTGCTTGCTTTCTCAGACTTGGTTGAGTCTTGTGGTTTTTACCATTTGTGGGGTTTTCCACGTAAAAAATTGCTTGTCTCTTTGTGTGGTGATTGTGTTGGTTTGTTGGTTCTATTTTATTTCATTGTTGCATATTAAACTCTCAAAGTTTTTTATTCTCATATCAAAATTTGGTTTTTTTTAATACCGATAAGAGACTATTGGAGGCAAAACTTTCAATATCATTATTTTTATAAACAATTTTTTAATAAAAATACTTAGATGGGCAATCGCCGAAACGAGCTCCAGATAAAACTTTTGATGTCGAAAAATCAAAATAAAAACTCTTGGTGGGGTTTTTCACATAAAAAATTGCATGTCTCTTTGTGTGATGATTGTGTTGGTTTGTTGGTTGTGTTTTATTTCATTCTTGCATATCAAACTCTCAAAGTTTTTCATTCTCATATCAAAAACTGGTTTTTTTCAATACCGGTAAGAGAGTGTTGGAGGAAAAACTGTTAAGATCATTATTTTTATGAACGATTTTTCGTTTAAAAGATAATTAGATGGGCAATCGCCGAAATAGGCTCCAGATAAAACTTTTGATGTCAAACAATCAAATTAAAAACCCGTGCCACCACAGTTAATTTAGATGAATACCTTTTCGGTCGATTCTCCAACTACGAATTTTATTCCCGAGTTGAAGCTCATGTCTGACCTTCTACTATATTCCCTTATGCGATTCCCGAACGTAGTGTGGGCTACAATCATTCGAGAACTCATAACGGCAGATCCTGGTCAACTTTAGTCTTGAAGACGAGTTATAAGTTTTGTTCAACCTACTCGCATATTTATAGGGCTATAATAGGGACCTGGGGAGTAATTATAACAAATACTTCTAATGTAACCTAGATACGTATCCAGCAATTTTTGCAATTAAGCAAACCTCTCAACGATATCTGTAATTATAAAAATCTTACAACGGTTTTTATAATTTTCATAAAATACTAAATTACAGTTCACACCACTAAAAAATTGTAACTTCACTCTAAGCCATAATCTCAAGGCCATCTTAAATTGAGCGCATGTAATTAAATGCTTAACTCATCTCCCCACATTAAGATTCTTGATACTCGTCAATTAAATCTAATTAGTGACAATTTAATTTAATCGGTATCTTGAAATTCCTTATGCCCTTCCGCTTTAACTTATTTGACAACTGGATAATCAAATCTACCTGTAGGGTTTGGTTCGATTAAAACTTATAAGCTTCCT
Organism: Heliamphora exappendiculata; assembly: GCA_034768845.1. Lineage (NCBI taxonomy): Eukaryota > Viridiplantae > Streptophyta > Magnoliopsida > Ericales > Sarraceniaceae > Heliamphora > Heliamphora exappendiculata. The sequence goes on along the minus strand of JAOTRH010180148.1, from coordinate 10,456 downwards.
TAAGAGATATCCTCAATCTCGATCATTCGAGACGTGAATTTGGTCAATAATTAATATTCACCATATAAAAAATACAATTATCCAACTCACCATAAATATAGACCTACATAAGATCGCACCCTGTAACGAATCAAAATAACGAGCATTAAATATACACAAATAATTAATTATTTTAGGATTAAGAGCATAAGCACTCTCATAATAACCTTAGGGTGTGAATTAATTTATATAGTCAGTATAAAATTAATTACCCTAATGTGTCCCGTCCAATACACATAAAGTGTACTAGTACAGAGAGCCAAAACCATAGATGACGCTATTATCTATTCACCGTAACTAAGACAGGTGTGATACTCTGTTCTTCGAGTACGTTGGGACATACATAAATATAAATAAATGGATATTCTAGCCATTTATTCATATTTATATACCTTAAATATTACATCATAAAGGAGTTTGAACTGATTAAAAGTACATAATGATTACAGTTTTACCAGGGATTCAATAAAAGTACACTAGGCCCATAAAAACTGAACAAAAAGAAAAAAAGGATGAACACTCAGTTCTTCAGCTAACATTACCGGGGTCTACTAGCTCCTCCACTCACCTTGTTCTTCAAAACCTTCTTCTCTCTCTGGGACGATTTCCTCTAAGTACTCTTCCTCAGCTATGGCACAAATGCCAAGCGCCAAGGCCTAGAAGAAAACTCCCTAAACCTTCTAACCAAACTCACAAACTCAGGTCTCACGACAAAAGGTACTCAAACATACACATAGCAGCTTTGAAGGCCAAGTTTAAGTATTAAAATTAAAGGGTCGGTAGGGCTTTGGGGCTTCTAGATTTGGAATCAAGTTATGATATTTAAACACCATTTACATAAAAATATTACTTATGTTTATCACTAAGGCCAAAATCTAAGGCAAATGGGTGAGTAAAGCATTCTAAGCGAAAATGGTTCAGCACTTTCCTCAAAATTTTATCAAAAATATGCCTCTGTTGGTCTCAGTTTTGGGGTATCACATCAAGTCCACATGAGTCCATATTTTGATATGTTCTATTTTAACATGGCCCCTACATGTTTCATGTTTAGTGATAAGGGTAGTTATTTGGAACAAGTTAAAGATTTTGGCCATTTTATAAAATAGGTTCTGTCAGCCGCCAAAACTCAGCAGAGCCGATTTTGACAAAAACATTTGAGACAGTTTTGAGGGATTTTCCCGAGGTATCTAGGTCTGATTTTGGCATAACAAGTAGTTCAATATATTACCTACAATATTAATGTAGACCATGTTTGGATTATGTCAATAAAATTAAGGGTTTGTGGCTATACAGAAATAAGTGACAGAAGTGTCCTTTCATAGCTGAATCACAAGAGAGAGTTCCAATGGGGTTTTGTCATACCAAAACTCAATATTTTGTGCTCCGTTTTGGTGGTTAGTTAGATATACATATTTTATACAACTTGCATGTTTTGTCCAAAGCTCATATCTCATTTTAAACTAGGATATTTAGGTCGGTAGAGTTGACTGGTCTGAAAATGACACACTTTGGCATAATTGCAATATCTCAAGTTCTACTTACTCAAATGGGTGAAAACTAACTTTGGATGAAAGATAACACAAAACTATAAATTGGGACATAAAGAACATGCTTAGATCAATTTTTTACGTTGAGTTATGGGGTTCCAAAGTTGAGAGCAGAAACATCAAAGTTCTCAAAAATTAGGTCCCTTTATGTTCAAGGCTCCTACTTATGATATGTCAAGGTTTTGTTCCATTTCTTTGCATGCTTGTGTGTTATACATGAATATAAAGGTTCCAGAATACTTTTAAGTCATCAAACTCAAAAATAATAATATACAACCACATCTCATGTCATTCAAAAATATAGCAGCCCCTAGTTTGTTACTACACTGCCTTTTTGATTTGTTTTCGGTTCTTGATTTTTTAAGTGTTTAAAGAGATGAGTTTATGGATAGTTTGGGTGATAGTAGACGTAAGGTTTAGATATTTTACTTACTTGTTTGGAGGCTCAAAGGTGGTAGGATGGAAGGACTTAGTTTTAAGAAAAACACTCCTTGATTTCCTTGACTCCTTCTTTCTCTCCTTTCCTCCCTTTCTCTCTCAAACTTGGAAGAACACTCAAGAACAATGAAAATCTAGTCTCTCACCTCTCTTGACCGAAAATAATGAAGAGGGAAAGAGGGTGTTTAGCTTGGTTTATATAGGCAAGGCTAGGGAACACAATGATGTAAATTTTAAGTCCTTTAACTCGTTTTTCTTCTATATCACATGGGTGATGTGATTTAGTACAAATTTTGAGAGATATACATCATATTGGGGTTGGGGAATACAGCTAGGGATCAGTTTGGGAGACAAAAATTTGATTTGCTACTTACTTGTGCTTAAATATTTGATTTAGGGTGTCCATGTGTCAAGATTTGGCTTTTTAAGACTTTTTACTATACTGTGTGTAAAATGGTTATTTTACCATAATTATGAGAATTTTTAATTTTTAATTCATTATTTCATGATAATTACTTAATTTAGAATGCTGGAAGGTTCTCCGGGTGTTAAGGTCTTGTTGCTTGAGTTTTGAACCTTTTTAGGGTTTTTGGATCGTACTTAAGGTTTTAGTTTAGTTAAGGTTTTTGATCTTTCAGTGACTTAAGATTTTGTCGGCTAACCATTGCTAATACTATGGTTTAGGCTGGGTCTTTACAAGGGTCATTGTCAACCAGGTTGTTACAACTAGAGTCCGAACTGGGTTGTTAAAAACTACCCCCTTAAATAAATTTTATTCCCAAAAGTTTGCCTCGTACTTCATCGTGTGAAAGGTTAGGGATTGTTTACTCACATTGTAACTTCTCATTTTTGAGTTGACTTTCTCACTTTCATGGTGCTGCCCTAGAGTTTCTATTAACAGAATTGCTTTCCTTCCAGAGTACCTTGCTTTAGATCTATATTGAGCTTTCCTCAAAGTTACGCCTTTGTATTCACAAGCAACTCTTGGTAACTCGGCGGCTAACAGGGAATTTGTATTAATGAGCATGTAATCTAAACTTTCGTTGAAGTTACTTGATCTACACACTTTCGCATTACTCGGTCTTAGGGTTCGCGTTGTCCTCCTTGAAACCGTATGATAGTGACATTCTTTACTCGTGCCCATATCTTTTTCAATAAGCAATTGATGATAGTGTGATGTTCAGAGAGCTAGTCCATTCTGAGAATCACATGTATTTGTAAAAATTCATGACTCGTCGGTCGCATGGCATAAGGGTGTCGGTACTCTCAATGTGCACATTCTACAAGCAAAGTCTACTCGCGTGTGATATTCTAAGAGCGTATCGCTGCTTAGAGTCTAATCTTAACACTTTGGAATCCATGGACAGAGATTGCATACATGCCAAAGAAATGAAAGAATTGGATGCTGCAGAATCAAACAATACTTTCACTAAGGTATTGAACAACACAGGCATACCTTGTATAATTTGCATGCCCTCTATCTCATCCTCTTGCAAAGTAAAGATTTGTTCTCCCACTGGTCGATTTATGTTGCCATTCTTGGCATTTCTCGGTCTTGCTCTATTGCTAGGACCACTTTGAGGCCTTTGGTTTCCATTGAGGTGTGGTTTTCCACTCCCATTCTGCTAATTGTCAAAAGGCTTGACAGCTTGGATGGGTTGTTAGTGCCCTTCCGATTGAGGTTGCGGTTGTTTTCATTATTGTTGCTGATTTCTCTAGTTCCCCATCCTAGCTGCAGACATTGTGACTTTTTGTGCCCAGGCTGACTGCATTTATAGCAGAGCCTTACCTTTGTAGGTTGACCCCTTGCTACCCTTGGTCTGCCGGTAGGGTAGTACAGCTTTTTGGGAACAAATTCTCTATTGTTCTATAGTGGTCCTCCTTAGATAGTACTCTCATTTCTCTTACCCTAAATATTTTTAGAATCGACTAAGTCCATTTCTGCCAATGAGGCTGCTTGTACTACTTGAGTGTACATCGGAAGCTGTAAGAAAATGACTCTAGTTCTGATAGAGGGTTCTAGGCCCCACTCGATCTTTCGTGCCCTTGATTCTTCGTTAGGTATGATGGTTGCTGCGAATTAGCTCAACTCTTTGAAGCGGTTAACGCACTGAATTACTAACATAGATCCTTATTTTAGCTCCAAAAATTCTCTAACTTGTCCCTGTCGGATGGGAGTTGGGAAGTACTTTTTCAAAGATAATTCTTTAAATTGATTCTAAGTCAGAGCTATTACATATTGGGTGTTATCAATCATAGACCATCAATAGTCGGCCTCTCCTTCCAATATACGTGCTACTAGAGCTACTCGATTGGCATCAGTCTACACTCCCTATGGAGTTAAAACGTTTTAGGGAAGGTGAACAAGTCCTTTACCGAGATTCAAGGAAAGATTCCCAGATGGTTCAAAAGATAGGTTGTATGAGGTCAAATACTCATGGTTAAGTATAGTAGGGAACACATGTTGATGTAAAATCTCATGGATGTACTTTTTGCTTGTAGTTACTGATGTGTTGTGAGGTCTATAGATAGAAGGCGAGCGATCTTAGTGCGGCGATCCACTATAACCCGAACGTTGTTGGTTTTTTAGGCGATCTTGATAGTCCTGGTGACGAAGTCAGTAGTTATATATTTTCATTTTCATTCTAGTCTTTCCAAGGGCTACTCTGTTCCTTTTAGCCTCTGCTATTTGTTCTTGATGTGCTGGTACGTAAGGTTTGAATGTCTCTTCCAATGACTAGATCATTTTCTTAGGCGGTTGGTTATTCTAGGGTAAAATGAACATGGTAAAAGATATGGTTAGATTAGGGCAAGGGATCAAGGTTAAGGTAATCATTGTTGTCCCAAATAGAGAGGTCGGTTGAGGCTCATATGCATTGGATATAAGAGTTGAACAACTAATGAAGATTATAAAGGGGATATTCTTAGGACAACTCTATGCAGCATCAGATATTGACAAAATATATGTTTAAGCAATAGGTAGCCAAACTAGATATTTGTCCTGAAATTACATCCGCCTAACGCACTTCAGTGCAAGCATCCAAGTTGACTCCCCAAGTTGGGATTTCAAGAGTAAACAAAGAATTCAAAAAATTATTGCACAAAAGTTTGGTATCAAGATCGAGAGAACTAAATGAGGGCAAAAGTTTTCACCAATGTCAAACATTCGAAACCAATGTTATTAGAAAGAAGGATAAGCAATGAATTTCAATCGGGTATAAAAATTGATATAAAGGCTTGGGGTAAACGAGTATGAAACTTATAAGGATGAAATTGTGAGATTATGACAGTGGCTCTCGATACAATATCTAAAACCTCTCCTAGTGCGTACTCCTGTCTACCCACCTTAAAATAAGATAACTCGTTGCATGAATCTTCGGTCTCCGATCTCGATGCCCTTACTCGTCCTTTACATGTAGATTTCCTATTGCTTCTGATCTCGGTAATGTCTTCACACGACTTGCTATAAGACTTAGATGTAGCAGATTTTAGTTCTTAATATATATATATGATAAAGTGTTAGTATATATAACTTTACAGGACTCAGGGACTCGGGGATATGAAATTCTTTTACACCAAGGTCACGGTCGCATGGGTAAGGATTGAACCTAGGTTCTGATACCAATTGTGAAGCCTTGTCCTCCGGCCACGTCGGGACATACATAAATATAAATAAAGAGACATTCTAGCTATTCATTCATATTTACATACCTTAAATATTAGATCATAAAGAAGTTTAAACTGATTAAAGGTACATAACGATTACAGTTTTACTAGGGATTCAACAAAAATACACTAGGCCCATGGAAATTGAACAAAAAGAACGAAATGATGAAAACTCAACTCTGCTGGCTCATGCTACTTATCTTGTTCTTCAAAACCTTCTTCTCCCTCTAGGACGACTTCCTCTAAGTACTCTTCCTTACCTGTGGCACGAATGCCATGAGCCAAGGACTAGAAAAAATCTCCCTAAACCTTATAACCAAACTCATAACAAAATATACCACAACGCATGCCAAGTAACACTTAAACACACAGTAAAGTAAAGCAGACAAACAAGTTTATAACATGGTAGCAGATAAGTCAATAAACATGCATATGAGATGTCGTGTATGCAATACAGATGCCCAACCCGGCATACACCAGATCGTAACAGGAATTCCATGCCGGGAAATTCTACAGTAGACTTTATGGACAAATTGTACACCAAATCCATCACTACTCCTCGTTGCGAATAATAAATCCTTTACCCCGCTACATGCCACAGCTGTTTTACTGCAAAATTTACAACGCCGTGGTGTTTAGGTTTTAAACCTAAACACCCCCACCTTAGGAAGCATGATGCCTTCGCACCAGTATCAACTTTGAAGTCCAAACTACCAATAATAGCATGCCATCAAAACCAGAATGCTAGTGATGAACCCATGGTGCTCAACTATATTTATGATAAACTATTTTAAATACTGGGGATGCATCCAGGGTGTATAAAGAAAAACCATTTCAAACACCGAGGATGCACCTAGGGTGTGTAAGCCAAATTTGTAACACTGGAGAGGCACCCAGGGTGTACAAGGAAAATATATCCCAAAATATTTATAAAAATGGCAACTAGGGACGCCATAGACTTAGAACCAAGAAAGACAATATCCCATCCCAACAATGGTTTATGCAGATGGACTCCAATATGTTAGGATGCAAGAGACAATGTTCATGATGTACAATATGGATCTCAAGTACAACTATTTATGGCATGGCAAAGTTCATGGTACAACTCACTAAGCATAAGTACAATCATGTGAGGCGTAAGTTCAATTCTCAAGATATGCTTCAAAACTAGTTGACACGAGTTCTAATCATCGTACATTCACTTAAAAATACTAATTAACTAACTCAAATCAACCAAAATATAAACTCGGGTCTTATGAAAAAGAGGTACTCATACATATACATAGCAACATTTAAGGCCAAATTTAAGTATTAAAATTAAAGGGTGGATAGGGTTTTGGGGCATCTAGACATGGAATGAAGTTATGATTTTTAAACATCATTTAGATAAAAATATTACCTACAACTCTAATGTTTATCGCTAAGGCTAAAACCTAAGGCAAACGGGTGAGTAAAGCATTCTAAGTGAAGATGGTTAAGCACTTTCTCAAAATTTTATCACAAATACGCCTCTATTGGTCTCGATTTTTGGGTATCAAATAAAATCCAAATGAGCCCATATTTTGATATGTTCTAGTTTATCATGTCTCCTACAAGTTTCATGTTTAGTGCTAAGGGTAGTTCTTTAGAACAAGTTAGAGTTTTTGGCCATTTTAAAAAATAAGTTATGTCAGCTGCCAAAACTTAGTAGAGCTGATTTTGCACATAGAGTTTGAAACAGTCTTGAGGGACCTTCCTAAAGTATCTAGGTATGATTTTTGGATAGAAAGTAGTTCAATATATTACCTACAATATTAATGTAGATCACTTTTGGAGTAGGTCACTAAAAATAGGGGTTTATAGGTATGCAAAAATATGTGACAGAAGTGTCATTTCATGGCTGAATCATAACAATGAGTTCCAATGGGGTTTTGACCTATGAAAACTCAATATTTTGTGCTTCTTTTTTGTGGTTAGTTAGATATACATGTTATCTACAACTTTTATGTTTTGGCCAAAGCTTGGATCTCATTTTAAACTAGGGTTTTTAGGTCGGTATTGTTGACTGGTCTAAAAATAACACACTTTGGATGAAGGATAACACAAAAATATAAATCAGAACATAAAGAACATCCTTAGATCAATTTTCTATGTTGAGTTATGGGGTTCCAAAGTTCAAGGCAGAAACATCAAAGTTCTAAAAAATCATATCCCTTTATGTTCAAGGCTCCTACTTATGATATGTCAAGGTTTTGTTCTATTTCTTTGCATGCTTGAGTTTTAGATATGAATATCAAGGTTCTATAACACTTTTAAGTCATCAAACTCAAAAATAACAACACACAGCCACATCTCATATCATTCAAAAACATAACAGCCCCTAGTTAGTTACTACAACGCCTTTGCGGTTTGTTTTCGGTTCTTGACTTTAGAAGTGTTTAAAGAGAGATGAGTTGAAGGATATTTTGGGTGATATTAGACATAAGATTTAGAGGTTTTACTTACTTGCTTAGAGGCTCAAAGATGGTAGGATTGAAGGACTTATCTTTAAGAAAAACACTCCTTGATTTCCTTGGCTCCTTGTTTCTCTCCTTCTTCTTTCCTCCCTTTCTCTCTCAAACTTGGAAGAACACTCAAGAAAAATGAAAATCTAGTCTCTCACCTCTATTGACCAAAAATAATGAAGGGGGAAAGAGGATGTTTGGCTTGGTTTATATAGGGAAGGCTAGGGAACACAATGATGTAAAATTTTAAGTCCTTTAAGTCCTTTTTCTTCCATATCACATGGGTGATGTGATTTGGTACAAAGTTTGAGAGATATACATCAGATTTGGGATAGGGAATACAGCTAGGGGTCAGTTTGGCAAAAATAAATCTGACCCCACATCAATCATGGGGTTTTACTTAGGTTTGTGTGCCATTTTGTGCAAGAAAATACTTTAAAAGTTAATTTGATATATCTTTTGATGTTTCTTCTACTAAAAATTATTATTTTAATATATTTACAATAAATTTAGTATTCTCATGAATTATCATAATTTTTATAGTAATTGATTAAATAGATAAAGTTTTTTAAGTCAAATTAAGCTACTTTTATAATATATGACTTTTTGACTTATTTTATTGTATATAAACTGCCATAATGATTTATTTACTTTTGTTAGCTTATAATATCATATTATTATGTATATTACTTATTCAACAAGTGTTGGACCACCATAATGCTTGATTTGACACTTTTCTCATCTTTTTAAGTTTAAAAAAAGAAAAACTAACTTTTTAGCACATTTCCCAAGGTGGCCAAATACTAAGGGGTATTTTTGTCATTTTTATGTTATTTTGTATTTTTATACTTAATTGTACTTAGATTTCTAATTTAGGATGTCCATGTGTCAAGATTTGAATTTTTAAGACTTTTTGTTGTAGTAGGAAAAAAATGGTCATTTTACCATAATTATGAGATTTTTTAAATTTTAATTCTTTATTTCATAATAATTACTTAATTTAGAATTTTGGGAGGCTCTACGAGTTTTAAGATTTTTTTGTTTGAGTTTTCGACCTTTTTAAGGTTTCTGGATTGAACTTAGGGTTTTAGGTTTAATTAGGGTTTTTGATCTTTTAGCGACTTAAGATTTTGTCGACTAACCATTGCTAATACTATGGTTTGGGTTGGATCTTTACAAGGGTCATTATCAACCAGATTGTTACAACTAGGGTCCCAACCAGGTCATTACAATAGGCCTACTAAAACTCTGTCATACCGTCGTACTAATAATATATCCATATCTATCTAAACTGTGAACAAATACTTATATTCTGCAAGAACCTAAAATCTAGTCTTCTGTGTGCATGCCGTACTCTATACACCAAATTAAATACTGTACAAGATAAATGACATCCATGCATAACATTAAAGAAATGGTATTGCATACATTGCTCATTAAGATTCTCATAAAATAGAAAATTAATTTTATTAAATTAAAATTAAAATTTAAAAATATAGTTTTCAGTATACAAGCCTAACAATCTCTCACTTACACTCAAAATCATGTTGCCGTACATCTTACTTCCATGCCCTCTACATGGCTATCAAAATTCTTAGGTAAGCTCTTTGTAAAAGGATCTGTAATGTTGTCTCCTGATGCAATCTTGGTCATAGCAACATCACCTCTCTGTACATTTTCTCGTATCAAGTGATACTTACGCTTAATGTGCTTTCCTTTCTTATGGACTCTGGGTTCCTCGAGTTTGCAACTGCTCTGCTATTATCACAATAAACTGTAATAGCCAACTGAACTGAAAGGGCCACGTCTAGATCCAACAGGAAGTTTCAGAGCCAAACGGCCTTCTTAGCTGCTTCAGAAGTTGCCACATACTCAGCCTCCATGGTAGAATCAACAATGCAAGACTGCTTAATACTCCTCCAACTAATAGCTCCACCTCCTAAGGTAAACACATGTCTTAAGGTAGACTTACGAGAATCTATGTACCCTAAAGGTATTAGACTGTCCGCTGGTAAACTAACAAATAATCCTTAGTCCTTTTTAGGCACTTAATTATATTCTTTACCTTAGTCCAATGCTCATGCCTAGGGTTAGAATGATATCTACTAACCATGCCAATGGCAAAGCAGTCACGCCCCAAACTGTGGATCACGCGAAAAGCCACAGAACAACCACTAAACTGCCCGAACAAAAGGACTTTAAAACCAGAAGACCAAATAAGGCCAAAACTTTTGTAAAAACTACTACTGAAGGTTTTTGTGAAGCAAAACCATTTGAAAATCC
>JAOTRH010180137.1:0-12035 GCA_034768845.1 Heliamphora exappendiculata | reverse complement strand
CCTTCTTCTCGATCTCGTTTCCGATCCCCATCGCGGCCGCGATCGGCGAAGCCAACGTGATCTCCACCCCCCCCAACGGCAACGGTACGACCTGCCCGGGGACCGTGGAAGAACCCGAAGCGACCGCCGGCAACCTCTGCATCTATCTCTCCGTGAACAGCGGTTTCGCATCCGAAGAAGACGGAGGGGAAGAACGCCTGGGGCCGGTTACCTCTCGGACGCCAGGCTCGAACCTCCTCCCGCCGACCAGCGGCGCCGGAAAGAGCGGAACCGTCTTGCAGCTGACCTATGCGCCGAGCGACAACGGCGGCTTTGCCTGGGGCTCCTGGGCGGTGACCGCCGGATAGCGCAGCTCGTCACCCCGGGCCTCCGGGAGGGCGAAGCACCCGGACGGCGAGCCTGCCGTCCGGGTGCCCCGGCCCGGCCAGCCCATCGACGGTCCGAGCCATCCACATCGCAGCGAGCAAGGAGTAGAAGATGAACGCGAAAAACCACACCAAGCGGCGGCCTGCGCGGCCGAGGACCCGCATCGCCGCGTTCAGCCGCCTCCTCACCGGCCGCCGGGCCGTTGCGCCGGCGACGCGCCTGCTCCCCGCCCTCGTCCTCCTCGCCTCGCTCGCCGCCCTCCTTCTCCCTGCCGCCGCCCAGGCGGGCTTCACCCGGCCCTTCATCCGCGAGATCACCGGCATCGGATCGGGCACCCTCGCGGGCGTTGCCGTCGACGGCCAGGGGGACCTCTGGGTGGGCACGATCGAACATATTCCTTTCCCCCACGAGGGCAATAAAGGCTTCGTCTCCGAGTTCAAACCCGCCTCCGAACTGAACGAATTCGTCCAAACCGTCGAACTCGAACAGACCCCAGATGTTCAGGAAATCGAAAGCTCCGGCCATCGTTACGTGAGCGAAATCGGCGACAAGCTTCCGGAACAGATCGCCGTCGATCGCGCGACCGGCGACTTGTATCTCAACTCCGGCCCGGGTACCGCCGAGCAGGGGGGCGGCCCCGTGGAAGAGTACTCACCCTCGGGCGCCTTCCTTGCCCGTGGCCCCGACATCCTCGGCAACACCGGACCCGAGCCCGAAGGGAGCACGGGTGAATGGCGTCCGGGTCTCGCCCTCGACCAGGGCACGGGCTCGGTCTACGCTGGCGAACACTTCGTCGAACACTCCGAAGGCGGGGCTGAAAGACGGAATGTCTGGCATCTGCACAAGCTGAACTCCGCCCTCGAATCGGCCCCGTTCTCAGGTTGTCCGACCTGTTCAGGCTACGTCGAAGGCTCTGAGATCACCGGCTTTCCCGTTCCCGGCGGCCAGGAAGGCATCGGTGAAGTGACGCTTGGTTTCGAGGCGATCACTGTCGATTCCCACGGTGACATCTTTGCCGTTGCGCTCGGTGAGGCTCATACCTCGGGGACGTCGATCGAAAATCAACAGGTCGTCCTGGAGTATGGTCCCAGCGGCGAATTCATCCGCTATATCGACGGTGACGAAACCGCCGGCGTGGACGGGGAACACCGCGAAGGCGGGTTCGGCGGCAAGTTGGGCTCCCTCGCCGTCGATCCGGCCAGCGGCGACCTTCTCGTCTCCGTCGAAGGCCGGAACGTGGTCATCGACGAGTTCTCCCCCTCGGGCCGCTACCTCGGCCAGATCACCGAAGCCTCGCCTGGTCACAAGCTGACCGGTGGGACCGAACTCGCGCTCGACGCCCAGGGCGACCTCTACTTCGACGGCTCCGCCGAAGGTTTGGGACCAGGAATCTACGTCCTCGGCCCCGCCCACTTCCTCCCCGGCGTGCGCCTCTCCGAACCGACCGCCCGCACCCAGACGACCGCCACCCTGCAGGGCTCGGTCGACCCCGAGGCCAAGGTCGACCCCGAACACGCGGCGCTCGACGGATGCTCCTTCCAGTACACGACCGAAGCCGAATACGAGGCCGAAGGCTTCGCCGGGGCGGGCGTCCGGAGCGCCACCTGCGAACCCTCCGCCGCCCAGATCACCCCGACCGAACCGACCGAAGACGAAACCTGGCACCCGGTCGAAGCCCGGATCTCCGGCCTCGCCTCGGGCACCGTCTACCGCTACCGCCTCTCGGCGAGCCTGGCGGGCGAAAAGGGCGGCACCGCGACCAGCGCCGCCGGCGCCTTCACCGCCCCCGCCGCCCCGACGGTCGAATCGCCCTCGGCCGCCGACCTCTCCTCGACCTTCGCCGACCTGAGGGCGACGGTCGACCCCCGCGGCGCCGACACCACCTACCGCTTCGAATACCTGCCCCAGGCCCAGTTCGCCCTCACCGGCTGGGCCGGGGCCGCCGGGACGGCCCCCGTCGACCTCGGCTCGGGCGGCCCGACCGGCTCCTCGCCCGAAGCGGTCCTCGCCCACCTCGGCTCGCTGCAGCCCTCGACCGCCTACGTCTTCCGCGTCGTCGCCGTCAACGCGATCGGCGAAGCGCAGGCCGAAGCGGGCTTCGCCACCCTGCCCACGGTCATCACCGGCCTGCCCGACGGCCGCGCCTACGAGCTCGTCACCCCCGCCGACAAGCAGGGCGGCAGCGACATGTTGTTCGCCAACAATCCCGCTGGGGGAGCCGTCGAAGACGACTACGACGCGGGTGCCCCCTCTGAATCCGGGAACGCCTTCATCTTCCATACCCATGATTCCTTCGGCACCTTCCCCGGCAACGAAGAATCCGCCTACGTCTTCTCCCGCGATCCCTCCCTGGGCCGCTGGACCACCACCTCGCTCGCCTCGACCGCCCTCGGGCCCCAGAGCATCCACAGTTTCCTCTTCGACCCCGCCGACCTCTCCCGCGTCGCCGTCAACGACAAGGTGGGCTCCGAACCCGGTCAGGTCGGCGCCAGCATCTACACCTCCCTCCTCGGCTCCCCCGGCGGGCCCTATCTCACCCTCCACGCCGACCCGCCCGTCCACCACGCGATCGAAGCCGAGCTCACCGGCGAAACCGAAGTCGTCGGCGCCTCGCGCGATCTCTCCCACCTCGTCCTCGAAGGCCGGACCTCCGCGGCGAGCCGGACCGAACCGCTCTGCCCCGGCGCCGAAATCGCCGACGAAGGGGCTCACGTCCTCTGCGAATACGCGGGCGGCGAACCGACGCTCGTCGATGCCAACGACGCCGGCAAGCTCCTCGACCGTTGCGGCGCCTCCCTCGGCGCCATCGTCCATCCAGGTATCGAAGGCGACCCCGGCCAGGCCCGTACCGCCGTCTCCGCGGACGGCTCCCACGTATTCTTCACCGCCCCCGACCCGGGAGCGGTGGGCGCCGGCGCCGGCTGTTGGAACGGCTCGACCACCGATGCCCCCCAGCTCTATCTGCGCGACGGCGGTCAGACGATCGAAATCTCCGCACCGGCGCCCGGTGCGCCGGAAGCCGCCGGACATCACCCTGCCACGTTCGTCGGCGCCGCCGAAGACGGCTCCCGCGCCTTCTTCCTCAGCGAAGCCGAGTTGACCGCCGACGATGCGGGCATCCACGACCGTGAGCTCTACGAATGGCGCGCCGAAGGACTCGAAGGTCCCGGCGGCCCCTGCGAGTCGGCGCAGGGCTGCCTCACCCGCATCTCCCACGGCCAGTCGGGGACGGCCGCGGGCGGCGTCTTCGTGGTGCCCCAGATCTCCGCCGACGGCTCCACCGTCTATTTCCTCGCCGACGGTGTCCTCGCCTCCGGTCCCGGCCTCTCCGGTGGAGGCGCCGCTCCCGGCACCTGCGAGCCCACAAGCGACAATCAACCTGGACGCCTCTGTAACCTCTACCGCTACGACACCGCGACCGCGACCACCGACTTCATCGCCGAGGTGAGCACCCTCGACTATCCCTTCCAGCAGTTCGAATGCACCAACGTCCCCGGCGGAGCGCAGGGGCTCTGCCCGGCGGCCGATTGGTACACCACCCCGGACGGGCGCTACCTGCTCTTCGCCAGCTCGAGGGCCCTCACCGGCTATCCCACCCTCGCCGCCGGCAAGGAAGACTGCCTCAGCCTGCCCGGCACCGACCAGGACCGCAACGGCCACTGCGACGAGCTCTACCGCTACGACGCCGAAGGGGGAGAGCTGACCTGCGTCTCCTGCGATCCGAGCGGCGCCGCCCCGATCTCCAATGCCCTCTTCGCCCGCTCGGCACCTTCGGGGCCGAGCGCATCCCCGGTGCGGGCGATGACCGACGACGGCTCCGAGATCTTCTTCGACACCGCCGACCCGCTGGTGCCCCAGGACACCGACGGGACCCTCGACGTCTATGAGTGGCACGAAGGGCGGATCTCCCTGATCAGCTCCGGCGAAGATGCGGCGCCCTCCTACTTCCTCGGCGCCAGCCCCGACGGAAGCGACGTCTTCCTCGGTACCCACGCCCGTCTCGTGCCACAGGACACAGACAGCTCGGGTGATCTCTACGACGCGCGCGTCGCCGGCGGATTCCCGCCTCCCGCCTCGGCCTTCAGGCCCTGCGAAGGCGACGCCTGCTCCCATCCTCCCGCTCCGCCCGCCGAACCGACGATCGCCACCTCTGCCGCCTACGGGAGCGGAAACGTGCCCAGGTCGAAGTCGGCGAGGCGATGTGTCGCGAGCGCCAGGCACCGGGATCGTCACTGTTCGAAGAAGCGCGACCGCCGCGGGCGAGGTCGCGGTCGCCGGGGCTCCCACCACCGGAGGGCCGGCCGATGAAGGCACTCCTCGCGGCGGCCACCGCCTCCGTGGCGCTCGCCGCGATCGCGCTCCTCCTCCCGGCCGCCGCGGCCTCGGCCGCCGAAGCCGGCGCCCCGCAGTGGACGGTGACCTCGGTCTCGCTCCCCACCAACTTCCGGCCCGGCGACGAAAGCGGCCAGGACGCCTACCGCGTCACCCTCACCGACACCGGCTCGGCGCCCAGCGCCGGCCCGGTCACGGTCACCGACGAACTGCCCCCCGGGCTCCGCCTCGACCCCGCCGGCGCGGTCGGCGAAGACCCGCTCGAAGAACACGATCCGCGCGCCGGCTTCAGCTGCACCCTGGCGAGCTGCACCTACACCGGCACCGTCGCCGTCGACCAGACCCTCGAATTCAGCTTCCCCATCGACGTCTCCGCCGGTCCCTTCGCCGACACCTGCGAAGTCCCCGCCGGCGCCGCCGGCTGCCTCACCGATGTGGTCCACGTCGCCGGTGGCGGCGCCCCCGCCACCTCGGTCTCCACCCCGACCGTGATCTCCGAAGAACCGGCGGGCTTCGGCATCGCCCCCGGGGGGGCCGCCACCGCGCTCTCCACCACCCAGGCGGGCGCCCACCCCGACCTCACCACGGCGATCTCCTTCGACACGGTCTCCGGCGGCGTCTTGGCGGGCGAGCCGAAGGACACCGTCGACGACCTTCCCCCCGGTTTCGCCGGCGACCTCGTCGACACGCCCGCCTGTCCTGCCCTCAGTTTCCTCCAGGAAGAATGCACCGTCGCCACCCAGGTCGGGGTCGCCACCGTCGACGTGATCGGCGCCACCGTCCATGGACCCCACGTGGTCCCCGTCTTCAATCTGACCGCGACGCCGGGCAATGTCGGCAGGCTCGGATTCGTCGTCGCCGGCTTCTACTTCGAGGGCGATGTCTCTGTCCGTCCGGGCGACTACGGTCTGCGGGCCAGTTTCTACAACGCTGACGAGGGCTCGGTCGGCCTCGAACGGGTCGCGCTCACGGTTTGGGGCGTCCCCGCCGATCCGATCCACGACAGCCTCAGGTTCGCGCAGGATCCTGAAGAGGGGACCGGCCTCGGTAGCTTCGGCCATCCCTCCGAAACCGCCCCCGCCCCCTTCTTCACCAACCCGACCTCCTGCACCGAAGCGCCGCTGCGGGCGAGCTTCTCGGTCACCTCCTGGCAGCATCCCGCCGCGGCCGAAAGCCCGCCGCCGACGCCGATGACCCTCGGCCCGATCGTCGGCTGCGACCGCCTCTCGATCGAACCGACGATCGAAACCGTGCCGACCTCGACCTCGGCCGAATCGGCGACCGGCCTCGACGTCGGCCTCGGCGTCCCGCAGACCTACGACAACCCCTACGGCCTCGCCACCTCCCACCTCGACGACGTCACCGTCACCCTGCCCGAAGGGATGACCCTGAACCCCTCGGCGGGCGCCGGGCTCGGCTCCTGCAGCGCCGCCCAGTTCGCCTACGAAGGCCAGAGCTATGAACCGACGCTCGGCCAGGGCTGCCCGGACGAATCGAAGATCGGCACGGTCAGGGTCAAGAGCCCCTCGCTGGCCGAAGAAGCCGAAGGCTCCCTCTTCGTCGCCCGGCCCTTCGAAAACCCCTTCGACTCGCTGCTCGCCCTCTACCTGGTCGCCCGCATCCCCGAGCGCGGCGTCGTCGTCGCGGTGGCGGGCAAGGTCAGCCCCGACCCGCTGACCGGCAGGCTGACCACGACCTTCGCCGAAAACCCCCAGCTGCCGTTCTCGCAGTTCACCCTCGCCTTCCGCCAGGGCGCCACCTCGCCGCTGATCACGCCGCCGAGCTGCGGCACCTTCACCGCCCAGTCCGTGCTCACCCCCTGGTCGGTGCCGACCCAGGAACACCTGCTGGCCTCCTCCTTCCCGATCACCAGCGGGGTCGGCGGCGGCCCCTGCCCGACGGGCGGGGTGCCGCCCTTCCACCCGGGGCTGGTCGCCGGCACGCTGGACAACGCCGCCGGCTCCTACTCGCCCTTCTACGTCCGCCTCTCCCGCTCCGACGGCGAACAGGAGATCACCCACTTCTCGATCAAGCTGCCGCCGGGGGTTAGCGGCAGGCTCGCCGGGATCCCGCTCTGCCCGGAGTCCGGGATCGCCCAGGCCAAGGCGCGCGAACAGGAGCAGGGCGGCGCCGAGGAGGAGGCCGACCCCTCCTGCCCGGCCGCCTCCGAAGTCGGCCACACCCTGGTCGAAGCCGGGGTCGGGTCGGTGCTCGCCCAGGTCCCGGGGAAGCTCTACCTGGCCGGCCCCTACCACGGCTCGAGCCTCTCGATCGTCTCGGTCACCGCCGCCAGGGTGGGTCCCTTCGACCTCGGCACGGTGGTCATCCGCGAGGGCCTCAAGGTGAACCCGGAAACCGCCCAGGTCTCCGTCGACGCCGCCGGCTCGGACCCGATCCCGCACATCGTCGACGGCATCCCGGTCCATCTGCGCGACATCCGCATCTACGTCGACCGGCCCGACTTCACGATCAACCCGACCGACTGCGAAAGGTTCAGCACCGCCTCGACGGTCCTCGGCTCCGGCAAGGACTTCGTCTCCGAAGCAGACGACCAGCCGGTCACCGTCACCTCGCCCTTCCAGGCCGCCGACTGCGCCTCGCTCGGCTTCAGGCCGAAGCTGGCACTGGCGCTGAAGGGCAAGACCCGCCGCGGCGGCCTGCCGAGGCTGACCGCGACGGTCACCTATCCCGAGGGCGGCCCCTACGCCAACATCGCAAAGACGGTCGTCACCCTGCCGCCCTCGGAGTTCCTCGAACAGGCCCACATCGGCTCGAGCTGCACCCGGGTGCAGTTCAACGAAGGCGGCGGCAACGGCGAACACTGCCCCGCCGACTCGCTGCTCGGCCACGCCAGGGCGATCACGCCGCTGCTCGGCGAACCGCTCGAAGGCCCGGTCTACCTGCGCTCCAACGGCGGCGAACGCAAGCTCCCCGACCTGGTCGCGGCCCTGCACTCCGAAGCGATCGACATCGACCTGGTCGGCTTCATCTCCTCCCTGCACAAGAAAGGCTCCGAAGTCAGCCAGATCAGGAACACCTTCGCCAGCGTGCCCGACGCGCCGGTGAGCAGGTTCACGCTCGAACTCTTCGGCGGCAGGAAGGGCCTCCTGGTCAACAGCACGAACATCTGCAAGGGCGCCCACGCGGCGATCAGCGAATTCACCGGCCAGAACGGCAAGCTCTACGACACCAGGCCGAAGGTCACCGCCTCCTGCCCGGGGGGCAAGAAGGGCAAGGGCCATGACAAGAACCATGGGGGTAGGAAGAGATGAGGATCAGCGCCATGATCGCGGTCGCCCTGGTGGGCGCCGTCCTCGCCACGGCCGCCTTCGGCGCCGAAGTCACGCGGGAAAGCTACCGCGAAGCCGCCGAGCCGATCTGCAGGTCAGACACCAAGGCAAACGAAAGGATCCTCGCCGGCGTCAAAGCCGAAGTCCGCGCCGGCAAGCTCGGACCGCCCGCGGCCAAGTTCGCCCGGGCGGCGAAGGCCCTGCGGAAGGCGCTCGGCCAACTCGAAGCGCTGCCCCGACCGCCCGCCGATCAGGCGCGCCTGGCGAAGTGGTTCCAGACCGTCGGCACCGAGGCCGGCTACTTCGAAGCCATCTCCCGGAAGCTCCGTGCCGGCGAGAAGGCCCAGGCCGAGCGCTATGTCAACAAGCTGACCTCGACCGCGCAGAAGGCAAACAACCAGGTACTGCCGTTCGAATTCACCTACTGCCGACTCGAACCCTCGCGTTTCACCTGATCACGATGGCCCCCGCCTCGACATATCCAGATCACCCTCAGGCTCCGCCGGGGACGGCGACCCCCGCGCCCCGTACGGCCGTCGGGCAGGCCCAGGGAGAACGCGGCCATGCGCCGGCCGCGGGTTAGGTGGGGTCCGCGAATGCTCCTGCCAGGCGTCGCGGTCCTGATCTGCCTCCTCGTCGTTTCGAGCGCCTTCGCGACGATCGAACAGCAGGGCACCCTGCGGGTCTCGATCACCACCCAGATCAAGCCCTACCGTCTACCACGCACCGATCCGGCACCGATCAAGACGCTGATCGCGGGCCACGTCTTCACCTCGACCGGGGCCGTGCCGCCCCAGTTGACCCGGATGACCGTCCTGATCAACCGCCACGGCCTGCTCGAGCCCGAAAGCGTGCCCTCCTGTCCGATCGCGAAGATCCACCCGGCGACCACCGCCCAGGCGATCGAGCGCTGCGGTCCGGCGCTGGTCGGCTCGGGCCACTTCTGGGCCTCGGTCGTCCTCCCCGAACAGGGCGTCTACCACACCACAGGCCGGCTCCTCGCCTTCAACGGCCGCATCGCGGGAAAGCCCGCCTTCCTCGCCCAGATCTACACCACCCAGCCTTTCCCGAGCTCCTTCGTCGTCCCCTTCTCGATCCGCCACATCGACCAGGGGCCCTACGGCACCGAGCTCTCCGGTTCCCTGCCCGAGGCGCTCGGCGAATGGGGCTTCGTCGACCGGATCAAGATGACGCTCGGTCGCGAAGTCTCGGTCGAAGGCCGGACCCACAGCTACCTCGATGCATCATGTCCGGCGCCCAAGGGAACCAGGACCGCGTCCTTCCCGCTCGCCCAGGCCAACTTCTATTTCGCCGACGGCGAAAAGCTCTCGGCCACCGTGACCAAGAGCTGCGGGGTGAAGGAATGAGCCGCGCGATCCCGCTCGCATCCGGCTCCGTCCGACCCGGCCGCCCGATCGCCGCGGCGACGGAGGGATCTCGGGCGTGCACGGCCGCCTCCTCGTCTTCGAACCCGACCGGGTCTGCTCCGCTCGCCGGGGGGCGAGGATGAGCGCCGCCCGCGGCAGGAACCTTCTCGCGCTCGCGCTCGCCGCCTCGCTCTGTTGGCTTGCCGGGCCCGGCCAGGCGCACGCCGCCTACGACCCGGTGGGTTCGGGCCAGACCACGCTGAAGCTGGCGGCATCCTTCGCCAAGACCCTGAAGGCCGACGGCATCCACCTCTCGGGACGCGGTGGGGTCACCGTCCGGGGCCGGACGATCGGCTTCCCCGTCGGCGGCGGCAAGCTCGAACCGGTGGAAGCCAAGGCGATCGTGGAACATCTCGGATCGCTGGTCTTCAGGAAGGGAGGCAGGAGCCTGCCGCTGCGCTCGCTGCAGCTGAAGTCGACCCGCAAGAGCGCGCCCTACGCCGCCAAGCTCGGCGGCGGGCAACTGAGGCTGGCCACGACCCACTCCCTTCGCAGCGAACGATCGGGCTTCGGCACCCGCTTCCGGGTGTCGAACCTGCTGCTCAGTGCAAACGCCGCCACCCGGCTCGACAAGAAGCTCGACCTGCCCGGCATCTTCGCCGCCGGTCAGCCGCTCGGTACCGCGACGACGAGCGCCGAGCCGACGTCCGTCGCGATCGCGCCGCAGGGCAGGGCCGAACTGACCCTCGATCCCGCCTTCGCCGCCAAGCTTGCGAGCCTTTTCACCTCGGTGAGCCCGATCGCCCCGGCCGAACACCCCGGCGCCTTCACCTTCCCGATCGGCGGCGGCACCCTGGCGCTCTCGCCGGGCGTCCCTGCCGCCGGCCTGAAGACGAACGGGGCGCTCGAATTCATCCAGATCGGCGGCGGCCAGGTCTTCACCCGCGAAATCGAACTCGATCTCTCGGGCTCGGTCGCCAACGGCGAATCCCAGCTCGTCCTCTCCGGTGGCGCGCCCGGACCCAACCAGGGTGGGGCGCTCTTCGGCCTCGGTTCCGCTGCGCCGAGCAGCTTCGTGGCGCAGGCCGAATAGGCGTGTGAGGGTGCCCGACCGGAGCGGCCACGCTCGTCCTCCTGGCCCTCGACATGGGCGGCCACCGGGGATGCGATGAGCTCGCCGACCCCTGGCGGCCGGCGTCGCCGCCGACGGACCCGTCTGCTCGGCGCGATCCTGGCGCCCGTCCTCCTGGCGGCCGTCGCCGCGGCGAGCGCCGACGCCCTCCACCTGCAGATCGGAGACATCGTGATCGAAGCCGAAGGCGGCTTCGCGCCACAGAGCTTGCCGCGTCACGAAGACGCGCCGATCACCCTGCGCGGCGGCGGCGACCTCTCGACCGTCTCCGGCGCCCTGCCACCGATACTGAGGGAACTGACGGTCCTCTTCGACCGCCACGGCTCGGTCGAGACGATCGGCCTCGAACGCTGCACCGAGGCCAGGCTCCTCGCGACCGACACCGCGCGTGCCCGTCGCGCCTGCCCCGGGGCGATCGTCGGCGAGGGTCGCGGCTCGGCGATCGTCAAGTTCCCCGAACAACCTCCCTTCCGTGCCTCCTCGCCGATCACCCTCTTCAACGGCCCGCCCCGGGCCCCGCGGCGAACCCACGGTCCTCGCCCACGCCTACCTGGCGATCCCGGCGCCGACCACCTACATCGTTCCGGTCGCGATCGAACGCATCCACGACGGCGTCTACGGCTACCGGACCAAGGCGACGATCCCGCCGATCGCGGGAGGCGCCGGGATCCCGGTCTCCGGGCACCTGCGGATCGGCAAGAAGTGGACCTACGAGGGACGCCGTTACTCCTACGTCGACGCGCGGTGCGAAACCGGCAAGCTCGAGGCCAAAGGCCAATTCACCTTCACCGACGGCACCCGCCTCGAAGGGACGTTCCTGAAGCCCTGCACGGTGCGAAGGTAACGGCTCGTCCAGGGGGCGGCCCGGGTCCCTGCGCGACCACCCGCCGCGGGACGGACGGCAGACCACGCCTCTGGCCGTCGCGGTGTCGCGGGCCGAAGACGATCGTGCTGGTCGAGCGCGCCTCCGACCGTGCCGCCTGCCTGTGCGGGGCCTTCGGCGCTTCCTCCTCATCCGGCCCGCCTGGGGGGCCGGACACACATCGTCAGGCCTCGCCGCGCGCGGACCGTCGGCCCGGGGTTCAACCTCCTGGCGCCTTCTCGGCGCGAGGAAGCTCCTTCGCACCGGGCTCGACGGGAGTCGCCCGTATGCCCCGGGGAGAGGCTCAGTCGGTCGCCCCCGGCTCGAGGTCCGGCGCCGGTCCCTCGCAATCGGGGCCGATCGCGAGGTGGACCGCATCGGCCTCGCTGGAGAGAAGGAGGCCATAGGCGCGGCGACCGAGACCGTAGCGCTCCTCCAGCGCACCCTCCGCCGCCGCGGACTCCTCCTCCCCGAGGATGCGGGCGAAGGCCTCCCATCACCGGCCCGAGCGGGCGCCCACGGGCCGTGCATGGCGCGACGCCGACCCGCGGATCGCGGCCGATCCGCCGCACCTTGGGCGAGCCTGCGGCCGTCCGGGCGCAGATCCCCGCGCCGAACGGGGCGAACCAGAGCGGCGTCGCGACCGCGCCACCGTCCCGGCGGTGGCTGACCAGCAGGCAGTCGCG
>JAOTRH010180126.1:0-12035 GCA_034768845.1 Heliamphora exappendiculata | reverse complement strand
ATAAACCCTTTAATTAATCACTTTTTATTTTTCCTAAAATATTTTTATTTAAAATTGTAACTTTTATATTAATACGCTAAAATTCAATAAAATGCAAAATTACAAAAATTAGCCCAACACAGAGCAACTTATGTTCAACCCATGCATGATGCAAACCGTATGAAATGCATGCAAAAAGGATGAGACGGAACTGGCG
The DNA here is from genome assembly GCA_034768845.1 of Heliamphora exappendiculata. Lineage (NCBI taxonomy): Eukaryota > Viridiplantae > Streptophyta > Magnoliopsida > Ericales > Sarraceniaceae > Heliamphora > Heliamphora exappendiculata. The sequence goes on along the minus strand of JAOTRH010180126.1, from coordinate 11,839 downwards.
CGGTGATGGGTAACGATTTTGGCTCAATTTTTTTTTTTTTGTTAAACATCGGAACTTTCGTTCGGACAATTTAGACGTTAGATTTGACAGTCGTTTTCTTATTGGTTTGAGAAGTAGATTTCTAGCATGTCTCCTAATTCAATTTGGTTGATCCATTTAGGATAAGATCGAATTAATTCTTATAATAAATCAGTTTAATTATTTTTTGTAATAAAATTAGTATTTATTTTATAATTAAATAGTATAATTATTTTTGTAATGGTGAACCCATGGATAATAGTAATTAACTAGATTATTAATAGTGTAATTATTTTTTTAACGAAAATAATATTTATTTTATAATTAAATAAGTTAATAAGTGTATAATTATTTTTGTAACGGACAACTCCTGAATAATAGTAATTAACTAGATTATTAATAGTGTAATTATTTTGTAATGGAAATAATATTTTTTATAATTAAGTAGATTAATAATTGTATATTTATTTTTGTAACGGATAACCAATAAATGTGATACTAACTGCGGCTTATTTAATTTTGTATTTAATTCTTATTTAACTTTCTAATTGAATAATAAATTTTTTAAAATTTTTTTATTTTATTTATTTATTTATTATTATTTTATTTTTTCAAAAAATTCTTACCGGATATCACACCACACCGAACTCGATCTCCCAGGATGCACATCTTGGCTTGGTGCCCCTGTGGGCCCCAATATTTAGGCATGGCCTGTATAGGGCAGGGCCAATCCCATTTGATTGGTTTTGCCCACTTTTGGGTTCGATCCCCTTTATTTTCCCACAGCTCGTGTGCTTTGGTGGCAAGGCTGATGTGCGAGAGATGTTTCGTCTAGTAGATCCTAGAATTTGCACTCTCACTCTTTATCTGCTGCATCACCGAGGTGGCTCTAGGTTTTAAATAATTGTTTGTTTGTCTAACACTAGTAATTAATCCACCATCACATTGTGCCACCTGTCAAGCGTTGATTGGTTGTATCTCTGCGTACTCGCTTCAAATGAGGTATTTCGTAAGTATTCTTTTGTCTACCCGAAGGGATAGATGTCTCTCCTCATTCTCCTATCCACATCTCCTATATAAAGAGGGGATTTTCGACCGTTAAGAGTATTTTGCATCTTCAAGTTCTTGACACCACATCTTTTACGTAGGGAGGAAATTTTCGACCATTAGAGTATTTTGCATCTTCAAGTTTTTGACGCTACTCTAACTCCCTACCATTTTTCGTTCATATGTAAGATCGTCGTTGATTGTACGCATTGGACCCACTTTGCCCTTGTCGCATCATAAGTCTTCATGTGTTTATTTCTTCCATTCTCCTTTGGCATTAGGCATTGTTCGTTTTGCTCTTTTTCGTTTGGGGATTTGAGGTGTGATCTTAGGGTGTCATACTAAAGTCATTTTTTTGGCTTAGTCCTTTCTTCTGCCGGTAACTTTTCTTTTCACATCTCGGCAGAAGAAGCAAGTCAAAAATTAGCCTGATGAAGCAAGCCTTGGCCTTAAGGATTAATCATTGTGCCCTCGAGCTTCTCGGTGTTAACTCGGCGAGGAGGCACATTGTCGTGTGCACATCCACTAGTACTTCAGCGTTTCCTGTCTCATATGATATGATATAGACAAGGAAGTCACTCGGTCTTCGGAAAAGGGCCCTTAATAGTGGAGCCCAATCCTCTACCACTGCTGCTACTACTACTGTTGACTCAGTTATTGTTGTTGATTCTCTAGTGTTGTTGCATCGATTGTTGTTGCTTCTCTAGTTGTTGTAGAGATGTTATCTCTTCCTTCTTAGCATACTAAGGCTCAGGTGGATCTTACTGAGGCCACACCTGCCCAAGAGATGTTATCCATTAAGCCCACTTTGGAACTAATCCCCAAGAGGAGGAGATTGCAATGGGCTGATGGTACCTCCGTCATTTGCTTGGCATCAAGACAAGCCATAGGTGGTTGATTAGGCTCCATTCTTTAAGGTCGACGATTAGCCCCTGACCACAACGAACTCCTTAGCCTGAGGACTAAAGGGTCGTGTTTGAACTGGAGAAAGCCTTCCACTTTCCTAGGGACATGGTTGAATATGTCACGAATAAAAATCGCACCATCTATCCTCGTGCTATACAACTTGGTATGGCGGTAAACTCCATAACTCTGTGATATTTGATCTTTCCTTATATTTTTTCTATAGCACCTTTAGCTCTAACACTGATTTTTTCACAACAAATCCAATGTCTCAACGTGTTGATGCAGTGACACACTAATATCTATAAGGAGAAGATCCATGCCACTAAACCTTTATTGAGACCGAGAAGCATTTAAGGCATATTATTGAGGTCCACCACCAAAAGGAGGCGCAGGCCATGACCACCGAAGCTTGGATCACGTCTCTCAAGGTTGCCCTTAAGGCTTTCCCGTTTAAGGTAGAGGAGTTCGAGGCCGATCTTTTCATTTCCAAAAGCACAATCAAGGCGTTTGATATTAACCATAAGGCTTCCCATGCCGAGACCACCACTACTCAGGAGGAAGTGGAGAGCTTGCAGTAGCTCTAAGCTACGATAGAGGTCAATCGCATTGCTTAGGACGACGAGGAGATGCATAAGAGATGAAATGAGATGGGAGAAGAGGCCACTAAAGAGATCATGACTGTTTAGAACGAACTCTTGTTTTATCAAACTTCAAGAAAGGTCTGAAGAGAGCCGAGGTCCTTGAGGGTTCTTCTTTTTGGGCTAAGGTAGCTTTTCTTCCCTTAGCGGCTGCCCCAGTGCTGTGGTTTTCTAAAGGGCTCATTCTCTTCAATACTTGAGTAGCCGATCGACATAGACTCATATTTTTTTTATATTCTTTGTTTACCTTGGGTTTTTGTGAAGCTCCTCTTGTAAGAATGAACCCATCCACTTTGTATTTCGTGTTCAAGTTAATGAAAAACTATTCTTACATGTCTCTCGCTATTTTATGCACTCAGGATGTGTTTTTCTAACACCTTGCGTTTGTATTATTGTTGTCGAATTCACCCTTAGCTAGATTCATTGCATCTAGATGTCTTAGCAGCACTGTATCGAACTGGCTAGCTAGGACAACTTTAGTTTAGGCTATAGCCTTTTCAAGTTTGTTCCTAGGCTCATCTTGGAACCTAGTTTCTCAAAGTGGTTTGAATTTTGATTTCACGAGGTTGTTCTCAGTTAAGCTCTTCTAATTTCTGTAAGTCTTGTCACTTGGGGTTATTCTAACCCAAGCGATTAAGGTTAACCTTAGCCTAGCTTTTCTAGCCTTTGGGGTTGGCCCCATGATTCATGGGCCGATTTTCCCAGATTGCTCTCTAAGATACTACTCTACGAAGACCTTATTAGGAATTGAATAAATGTTATTAGTTACTTTTATAAATCGATCCACCCTTTGTTGGCCCTTAACTTTTCCAAGGTTGTGATCTTGCTTGGTTGAGACTCGTTATCGATCTAATCAGTATTTATTGGCTGCTAGCTTAGCCATTGCCTATAGTTAATTTTCTCTCATAGTGTGTCATGTGTCAGTCTGTGACTCACTTTTACTTGGTATGCGTGCATTTAACGAGGCGTTCTGTAAATGTCATTTTGGCTTCTTAGAGAGACAACTATCTTGCCTCGGCGCTTCCTTTCCTCTGTCTAATTTAATAAAAGGAGGCGTAAGGGCCTTAATTGGGCTCATTTATTATCTTGAGTCTTTTTATCCTCTTTTTGAGACCTCTTTGATTTTTTTTCTTCAGTTTTCTTTTTTAGCTTCTCATAGAATAATAGCTAGTGCCACTACGTTCACTCACCTTGTCACCAATCTGACCAACCTCAATGAGTTTCGCACCCATTACAAGGTTTCATCTTTTGTCATCCTCAAATTCAATGATGACATGGTCGAGGGGGAGACCATCTACGGAAAGGATGACAAGAAGTCATTCTCTATTATTTCCATAGTTGAGGGAGGGGTTCATTTTTCTCTCCACCCCTTCCTTTGAGCCATGCTCCATGTGTGCGAACTCATGTCACTCCAAGAACTTCACATCTCATTATCTCCGCCTTCAAGGCCCCACATAAGCCCTCATCTATGAACTTTTTGATTTCGATAAATACGCCAATGAGTACATCCTTGTAAGCTTTGTGACAATTCTTACTCCTTCTTTTGCTTTATTCGTCTATGTGCCTGACCCTTCTTTATTATTTTTAGCATCTTTTCTCGCCTCCCACTCGCAAAATCAGGCGGACGTTGCTATGGTGAAGCAAGCCCTTTCAATCTATTAGTTACGTCACAGTACCCATACCTCTTGGATATGTGATGAGCTACACCTACAATTTGAAGCGCTAGGAAGATGCCCCTATTGCTAAAACTTTCGGGAAGGCTATTCCTTCTTAAAGAGCACTAAAGATCGGCTCCTTGGCTCCGACCCACACAAGTGCCACGACACCAAGTGCCTCTAGCCTTCCTCCTTGGTAGAAGCCATAGCTCGACCTAGAAAGCTCGACTCTCCATCCACCTGTAGAGATCGAACAAGACGTGCAATAATAGTTCTAACAAGATGAAGGCCGTTAGGGTCAAAAAGTGCAGGCTTAGTGCTAGCTCTGAATGACAAGCTTCTCACCATTAAGGACTTCATCGGCGAGAACAATCTAGTTGTAAAAGAGCTTGCACGTGAGCTAATGCTTCCCAAAGACATTCAAGAGCACGATCATCTTGACAACCGAGGTTTGTTTCTCTAGTTTATGTAGCTTTCCAGTGGGGGTAGTATCTTCTGTAAATATCTTCTTTCCTTGAACAATGTATTGTGGGGCGCTAAATGGAGTTCCCTTCGTTTTGTAGGTGTTAGAGCGTGGTAGGCCGAGGTTGTGAGGCTTTTGTATGACCACCAAAAAGGAAAAGGTCATGACAACGGTAAGGAGAAGGCCCCTGCTACTGGCTTCGAGCATGAGGACAAACTCGAGTTGGTGAAGGGGAAGATATAATGCCTAAAAGCAAACCTTAAGGATGCCCGCTTCGAGGTTGAGAATTACAAGAAGATCATGGCCAACATCGAGTTTACCTATGAGACCAAAGATAGTGAGATGTGATAGAGACGCTAGGATGATGTTGAGGAGAAGGTCGTGGATGAGATCATATCTATTCGGGACGAGCTCTACCAGACCAACTTCAAAGAAGAACATGGCCAACATCAAGTTTGTCGGCGAAGCCAAAGACGACGAGATGTGGTAGAGACATTGGGTCATATCTAGGGAGGAAGCCGCGAACTAGATCATGTATGTTCAGGACGAGCTCTACCAGGATTGTTTCAAAGAATGGTTGAGGAGTAGTGCCATCCTGACTAATTCTCTACTGTGACTTGAGACCCAGGCCTTTCCCAATGACCCAAATCAAGGAACCTCAATTGCTGCTCCTTGAGTTTTCTCAGCCTCAACTTATACTTCATTATAACTACTTTTGTTTTGTTTAGGATCCTCAGCTGAAGATTTGTAAAGCCAAGTTCCCGTGCTTCTATGTAACTTTTCTTAAATGGAACGGATCTTCTTCTGTGCGCTTATCATTTGTATGTTTACTTCGCATTTTTTTTATCCGTATAACTCTCAAGAGCTGTTTGTCCAACATATCATGGTGAAATGATATCCAATCCTTTTTTTTTCGAAGTCGTCATCGATTTCTTTACCCTCTTTATCTAAGATCATTCTCGGTTCGAGTTTTCTAACCTTTTTGGGCTTAGAGCTACTCTAGCTCCTTCTGTCTACGGTCGATCTCAACTATATCCACCCAAACTTCAATAAGCAGGGTTTTTCTAACTCTCTTTATGTGAGATCACTTGGTTCAATTTTTATAATCTTTTAGGCTTGGAGTTGTTCTAACTCCTCCTCGCCGGGGTCATTCCTGTGCAGATTTGTCTAGACTCTAATAAGCGGGGTTTTTCTAATTTATCTGAGATCATTCTCGGTTCAATTTTTCTGACCCTTTCATCTTGGAGCTATTTTAACTCCTTCTAGTGGGTTCATTCTCGGTTAAATCTAGCCAGATTTCAATATGCGGGATTTTTCTGTCGCCCTTTGTTCGAGATCATTCTCAGTTCAATTTCTCTAACATTTTAGGTTTGGAGTTGTTGTAGCTTCTAGCACAAAGCACTTTCTTTGTAGTCTTTCCTTTTAAAAAGAGTTCAATAATTTAAATGTGAGGTTGGTTAAACAAAGCCTTTTTATTGAGATGTTGAGTTACAACAATGGCTAATGATAAAACACATGGTCTTGGTGTTTCTTATTCCTTGAGGTCTTCTAGATTATATGTGCTAGCTGTTGCTATGTTCTTGATCTAGTATGACCCTCTTAGTTTTGTCCCAACTTGCCTTCCCTTGGACTTTCATGTTCCTCATGATCTTTCTTTAGACTAGGTCTTCAACGACAAATTCTCTAGGGTGGACCTTTTTTTTGTATTCTCTATCCTTCTCTTGATGGTAGGACTTGATCTTTAGGAGAATCGCCTTTCCTTCCTTAAACAAATTCAGATCCTTCACTAGGACTTGCTCATTACCTTTTAGGGTGTAGGCTTCTTGATACGAAAGTGACTTTTGGTGTCGTGTGGGGGCATAAGGCACCCTATGGCTATCTGAGGCATGCTGCAATGATCCAGTATAAATCAGAAGCTTGTTAACTAGTCCGACGTCAAGGCTTGATGATCATGGAACCCTAGTTGGGTAAGTTTTTTGCTTTGGATCGAGCTTGGTGCTAGGAAGCTACTATTTTTTTAGGCCTGCAACTTGGGACGTTAAGTCTTCAGGTGGCATCTAGGACTTTCATGAGAGGAGTTTGTTCCTTTTTGGCACAACACGGGCTAAAAACAAAAAAATTAAAGTTAAAGGGTGATCGATTCACCCTCAGATGGTCGAAGTAAGGAAAAATTCTTACTTGATGAAGTTTGGATGCCTCAAGGGGAGCAATTCATCTACATTAAAAAGAGTCGCTCTGTTTCATTCTGTCACATCACTGTTAATGTTGATACCTCGAACATGCCACCTTAATTAATACCGCCGAGCTCGGTCTCCCAAGCTGGCATCTCGACTCGGTGCCCTTGTATGCTTCGATGTCTGCACCCAACCTATTTAAGGCTAGGCCAAGCCCACCTGATTGGTCCGGCCCCCTTTAATTAGACTCTTAATTCCCTATATGTAGGACTAATAGTCTAATTCAGTGAGCCAAGCATGATGCTAGTAATTCGAAAAGACAAATTCTAAAACTATATGTCTTACATTTTTTTTTAATTCAATCCAATCTCTCTTAATCTATTAAAACAAATATGGCATAAGAATGTTTTCATAAAACTTATTTAGAGTAATGGTAGTTGTCTTGTAGGGGAGGCTTTTGCTCCCATTATGTAAAGTGATCGATCAATGAGTGGGACTAGTTATGGTCAAACTAAGGAGAGACTGTCATCTTTTTCATTAAAATTTTGTTTTGTTGAAGAAGCTAACGGGCGTCAACGATTGTTGAGATCAAAACTTTCTAGTTTAAAAGTTCAGATTTTCGAGTTGAAAGAATTTCAATTTTAGGGTTTGATTTGTCATGAGAGTAAAATTTTAGAGTTCTTTGTGTAAATTTTTCTTAAAGTTATTTGATTCTTTATACCAAAAAATCATTTAGAATGATATCCAAGGAATGATCTTGTTCTAAAATTACATGTATGTTTTAGTATATTTAGAGACAAACAAGACATCTGGTTACAAACATTGGACTGCAACCCAATCATGGCTAACTGACAATTTGGGCCACCCAAAAAGGTCAGCCCATGATAGTTCGGGCCACATAAAGGGTGGCTCATCACAATTCGGGCCCATACAAAGCAACGGAATAACAAAAATTATTGACGAGATTATTACCCAAAGGAATCCCACTCTCGAGATAATATCTCGGGAAAGGCGGGATGGAGCCCCAAGAAAACAAGGATTACCAGGGAAAGTTAAGGAAAAACCTCTGATGTGAAAGGGGAGAAAGAAGAGATTGATCTGAACTATTTCAGGAGAAACCTCTATAAAATGGTAAGCACCCTAAGAAAAAAAAGTACAATATTGATTCTAGTTCTTGCTTAAAAGCACCTTCGAGAAAAAGTTCTAACTTGATTATCGGAGTGCTCTCTGGTCAACGCTGGCCAAAAAGAACTAATAGTGTTCTTGTTTTTGTAGGAGCTAAGTAGGAGTTCTCCCTATGACGCTTCGTGAGTTCAGCTAATGGTGATCGATTTTTTCTCATAGCTGTTCAGATCCAGAGAGGAAGGTCATTGCTTTGACCTAGATTGTGTCAACATTTTTCAACATGCATAGCCAGAGTCTCTAAAAGCGAGGCTTAGGGCAAGATGGGCTAGATATCCTTCAAAGGTTGATATTCATGATACCAAACAAACCACGAGCAACTAGAGCCCCACATGAAGTTCAAAAGCACAGGGCACCGGCTTCGCACGGTGGAAGGCGACTACGATATTCCACATGTAGCTCCCAAAGAGAACATTCCTCTTCCAGAGAAAGGGAGAGGATGGAAGAGAGATTTTTTCGATAAGACAAAATTATAGATGAACTAAATGAGAGGATGATGTGTCGTGACAGAGGAATTGGGGAGCTCAAACAAAGGATCGAGGGTTCTGATGTGCAGAGGAGCTCTCGAATAAGGCAACAAGAAAGCCCGGAACAGGAAAAAGAACCAAATCAAGTTGTCCAAGAATCGTACAGCCAAAATTTCCCCCAAAGGCAAAAGAGGGAAGCAGTTGATCATCAACCTAGAAAGAGCTAGGGAAGCACTAAACCCGTAGTAGATCCAGAAGAAATCAATATTCAGGTGGCTCCCCAACTAGAGGCAGTTGCTAACCAAGATATTCGGATATGGTTGGAGAAGAGGATGGACGCTAGAATCCAGCAGGCTGGGGATTCAATAGCCCATGATGTTACAAGAAAAGCCCTTGAGCAGATCGCGGTGTCACCATTAGCTAAGGAGATTGAGAATCCTAATCCATCTCGGAAGTCTTCTCCTCTGAAATTCGAGATGTACGATTGGAAGACAGACCCAATGAGTCAAATCTAGCACTATAGGCAGGACATGGTGCTCTGAAGTGGGAATGATGCGCTTCTATGTCGAATGTTCCCCTCAAGTTTAGAGGACACAACTCTAAGTTGGTTCCACAAGTGAGCCCCTGATTTGTAGTTAACTAGAAGCAACTAACTAAGGCATTCACAGCCAAATTTATCACCAATAGTAGGCATCCCAAGAGTATAAATATACTACTGTCTCTTTGAAAGAACGAATGGGAGACTATTCGGGAATACGTGAGACGATATTAGGAAGTCTACAACGAGATTGATGATTGCAGCGAATAGTTAGTTGTGGTGCCATTTAAACGGGGTTTGCCACCACATAGTAAGTTGAGGCGTCCTTAACCAAGAAGATGGTACAAAGCATGTTCGAACTAATGGTGAAGATTAAACAGCACGCCAAAGTTGAGAAGGACATAAGCCAGGCCAAACAAAGTGTGGCCTCAACAAAAAGACCAAAGAAAAAGGAACGGGACTGAAAGGAATCAGGGTTGAAGAAAGCGATTCAGGACCAGAGAGAGTCAAAGGCTTATCGGGCACTGCAAATAATGTTCAAGGAGCCATTACACAAACTCCTAAACTGCATCAAGGACAATCGTTATTTCTAATGGCCACTGAAGTTAATGGGAGACTATAAGAGGAGAAACCCGAGCAAAAAGTGCCTGAACTATCAAGATCATGGGCACCTGAGAGTAAAGTGCCGAATATTTAAGAGACATTTGGAGGAATTGGTGCAGTCAGGGCACCTTGCGAAAATTGTTGACAAAGATAAAATCGTTCCCCAGGAAAAGGGGGTCGAGCGAAGGGTAGCCCTTCTAGGAATGGTGGAAGTCATACATGGGGCCATAAAGTCCATCATTAAGGCAATGATCCAGCACTACGTGAGGACCCTAGCCCACACTCAAGAAGTGGATGGGAATTTACGCTGAAAAACGAATCATTGCTCAAATCGAGAGGTCATATCGATAGAGTTGTCTTTTCCAACCGTGACCTTACAAGGGTGCAGCATCCGCACAATGATGCCCTTGTCCTAATTCTTCGATTACTAGCTATGATGTCATAAGGATTTTAATTGACCAGTGCTGCTCAGTGGACATTATGTATTACAAAGGAGAGGGTTATTATTTTGACCTAAATTGTGTCAACATTTTTTAACACCCACGGTATTAAACATAGTTGTATTATGTATCTTAATTTTTGTATTTTAATAGTTTTATATAATTCAAGGAAAGAAAGAAACCTCCTTGGATTCTAGTAATTAGTTTTTGTATGAGAGAAATGATTAAAAATAAGTTACTTTTTAAGAAAATATATAAAAGTGGCTACAAATTAAAAATGACTCCCATTAATTAGTTTAATATTTGTGTGAAGTTAGTAAGAATATAGTGGAGTGTAAGTATAAGGCATAAGAAAATGCTAGTTTTTTAATAATAATGATGAATAAATCAATAATTTTAAAATTTAACAAAGAGATTCTAAAAATTTAGTCGGAATACATCGTTTTTAATACATGCCTCGTAATCACACAAATGACATACTTTCGTATATATATATATACTTTATTTTATTTTTAAAAAATAAAATTTTGAAGGCTTTATTCTAACATAATTCTACCTCTAAATAATAATTGAATATTATTACTTTTTCATTTTTGACAAATTCTGTATTTTTCTTTAAAATATATTTTTTGGGTGCAATTAAAGAATCGTACACAATCTTAAAAGCGATAGAGATGGGTTCTAAAATCAAATGTACATACACAGGCGTTGATCGAACTTTTGTTAATGGTGACTAAAGACTGCCTTGTCCTGAATATGAATGTGAATGTGATTGATAACCTTTCCACAACTACAATGACAAATCACATTATCAACAACAACTTCTGCTTTGTGCTCTTGCTTTTGTGAATTGTCTCATTATTCTTTTAAGTACCTATCTCTCTCTCTCTCTCTTGTGTGTGTGGATAAGTAACAGGTCTCTCTCTCTCTTTTGTGTGTGTGGATAAGTAACAGGTCGCTCTCTCTCTCTCTCTTTATCTTTCTTTTCTTACCAAGTAACGAGTTAGCTCCCTTTTTTTTACATTATTTTTGTTATACACAAATTTCACTAGATAAATTCTTATTTAATTTTTATTTTTAAAACCTTCTCCTATGGATCTATAAACAAGTCAACTCATATTAAATATGAAAATTTTAAAAACATAAAAATAAATTTTTTTATTTTCCCAATAAAATAGAAAATTCTCATTTTTATAATTATATGAGAAATTCTCATTTTCACAATAAAATCAAAATCTTTTTATTTGCGCAAATGATTAATAAAGATTTTTATATTTTTAAACTAATAAACGAATCATGAGATAATTCACAAAAGAGAAACAAATGAAATAATTTTTTCATTATATTATAATTTTATTTAATATTTAGACATTATTTTTCACGTAATAAAACAAATAATTCTCATCTTCGTTAAAGTATTTCTCATTTTCTAAATAAGAGCTTCCAAATCTATACATTTTTTCAGATTAGTCAATGATAAAAAATAAAAAAAAAGATAGATAGATTATACTTCAAAAAATAACACCCTAACATAATTGTGTGAAAATCAAAATATTCCATTTTTATAAGATTTTTTAGTTTTAAAAATATAAAACTTTCTCATTTCTAATTTGTAAAAATAAGGAAGTTCTCATTTTCTGAAAAAACTATATATATTTTTATTTTCTATTCAATATAGATATTGTTTTATAGATCTTAATAAGAAGAT
>JAOTRH010180105.1:0-12035 GCA_034768845.1 Heliamphora exappendiculata | reverse complement strand
CAAATGTTTCTCATTAATATGCCAGGGATCAAGAATAAAAAATCTAAAAAGCATGGCTTTTCAGTATACATTCCTAATATCCTCAAGACTCCACTTAAGAATTTTCACTAAGATATAATGCTTCAAAGGCGCATTCAAAGCCTTTTACAGTCTCAAGATGATCCTACAAAAATAATCCCTATTTTTTTTAATCACTCTTGAGCTCTTCTTTGAAGGGTATCACTCACTCACTCAACGGATCAAGGGTGACTCGCCCTTAAGTATAATAAATGTATGAAAATTAAAGATTCACTCACTCACTCTCTTTATAAATGATTGGGAATAAATGTATACAAAGAGGTTAGATTTAGTTAAAGAAATTAATGAGCAATAAATGCTATCTTGAAGATTTGAGCTTTTGATTCAAGCAATAGAATAGTGTCCAAATATTCCAAAGGATTTAAAACTCTGAATCTTAACTCCTTTTATAGCCATCTGAAGTAAATGACCGTTGGTTGATTGGTGGAGGAAATTAATACTCTAAAATCCAACCGTTGGAACCAGCGCGAGATTTAAAATCTGTCGCAAGGGTTGACTCAAAATCCATTTTGTGTCGACTCAAAATATCTAAGGCTTAGTTCCTCAAGTGATTGTGTCGACTCATTTTTTCAATGGTGTCGACACAAATTATGCATCTTCCTCACCACACGGTGATGTTGACTCATGGAGCTTTTAGTGTCGACTCAATCATTACTTTAGTTTTCAGGAGAGACCATTGGTGTCGACTCTTTTTGTCTGGAAAGCTATTGGAATTTTGGCATCAACACATTTTCATTTTGGAGTCGACTCATAAAATTGCAGTCAACCTCGATAGTTTTAGAGTTGACTCATTTTGATCTGGTGTCGACTCAAAAAACTGCAGACAATCTCAGTTATTTTGGGGTCGACTCAAAGTCATTTGGTGTCGACCCAAAAAGGTTGTTCCAGTAGGGAACATTTGTGTCGACTCATAGACCTTTGGTATCGACCCGTTTAAGTTGGAACCAGGATTTGTCTTGAACCTCTGGTGTCGACCCATTTATCTTTGGTATCGACTCAATTTTTTCAAAGTTAGGAATTCGATGGATTACTTAGTGTTGACTCAAATTGCGTTAGTGTTGACCCAAAGTAAATCCCGTATGACTTGTGTAAGTTTCGAATCAAATTCGTTTTGTGTCGACTCATTTTGCTCAACTTCCTAGATTCTGATCTAATACAAAAGGTGTTGACCCAAACTAGTTTGGTGTCGACTCAAATGAGTTCTTAAAACATCTTAGAGAAACATGTTAAGGTGTCGACTCAATTTCTCAATGGTGTCGGCATATTTGAGAGTTTCAAGCGTACTTTGCCTTTAGATGTCGACTCAAATATCAATTTGTGTTGACTCAAATGGTTTTTAACAAAACACAGAGTGTCAACCCATTTGATGTAAAGAGTCAGCACAAATGGCTTAAGGTATCAACTTGTGAGACCCTGACCCGTTTTCTTTTTTAGCATTTTTTTTTACGCGCGTTTAATGTTTTCGTTGCTGCATGTTTATATGCGTTTTGATGCATGATCGGGTTTAGATATACATGTGGGGTTGGTTCCTGGGGCTGTTGGCCATTGTGGTGCGGGTTTCAAAAAAAAGATATTTTCTAACGAGCCTATAAATCTTCCTTTAGATATTTATTTAAAAATATCTTCTCTTCTCTCTCTTCTCTCTCTCTACAAGTTTTCTCTCTGCCTTCTCTCTAGCTTTTAGGGGGTTCGGGGCTCGATTTTTGACGATCCAACAGCAGATCCTTGGTATCGGCATCGAGGGCTGCACATCCATTCGGACAGAATTTCATTCTGGTGAAGTTTATTTTTGCATGTGGATCGAGACGTTGAGTTTTTTACTCAACAAGGTAGCATCCTAAACTCTCATGTCTTATAAGGGTACTACGTGTAATCGTGTGTGTTTTTACTGGTTCAAAATGCATGAAAAACTGACTTATGTTTCGATAAACTGGGTTTTGGTTTAAAAAGGGGTTTTATGTTGATTTTGGTTGGATGGAATCGTGTTTTGGGTGTTCCCTTCGAGGTTTTGCGTTAGTTTCGAGTTTGCATATGTCTGAGGGTGTTTAAAGGGAGCTTGAAGGCTTTGATTTGGCTGTGAAAGTGGAGATTTGAAGTATAATTGTGAAGAGGTTGGGTTTTGGGCCTTAGAATAGAAAACAGGAAATTTCTGGGTTGTTCTTGGGTGGTAGCTCGCTCGAGTGCCCGATGTTCGCTCGAGCGGACTAGCTGCGTAGGGTCGTTTTGTTTTGATGCTGTCTCCCTCATTCAAACTCAGAATTAGGTCGTTCTTGTACTCAAATTAAAGCCCCAAAAGTCTTCTTTCCAATGACACCTCTCTCATAAGAAAATTATTTTTTTAGAAAAAGTTATAGCCAAAAGAGTGGATGTATGTCAAGATTTCCAAATCGTTTTTCACCCATTTTTGGCCGAACGTTTAGGAAAGGTTGTTTTTCATCCTTGATGAAGCTTTTTATCAAGTTTCTTGTTTCTTGGGACATCGTGAGCTTGTGATGGACGTGAGTGGGTCCGTGTTTTCCATGTTGGACGTGAGTGAGTCCGTATTTGTCGTGTTGGGCATGTGGGAGCCCGTGTTGGTTGTGTTTGGGCCTTGCGGGTTTCTTTTGGTTGTGTGGTGGCCTCTCGGTCGATTGGGTTATGGGGCTCGATCGACTGCTCTCCTCTAGTGATTTTTAGTTGATTGGATTATGGGGTCCTATCAATTGAAGTCACAAAGAGGGTGTTGGTCATTTCATACGAGGTGTTGGTGCATGGTTAAGTGCGTGGTGGTTGGGTCCGGTGTTCTTTCTAGAGATGGGGTCTTGGTGAGAACCGTTTTGTGGGAGGCTTGCGTTGGCCTTTGGTTAAATTGTGTTCTGTAGGTTTGTTGTTTGCGTTGAGCGCATGCGAGGGTCGTGGGTTTGTGTTGGGCGCGTGTGGGCGTCTTGGGTCTATGTTGGGTGTATGATGTGCATGGTTAGATGAAAGGGTTTGGCTTTGTTTCTTGGTTTGGGTTTCCTCTAAGCGTTGACCGCTCGAGCGGGCTGGTGGCTGAGAGTTGGGTCGGTGGTTGATCGCTCGAGCGGTGGTTGTGCGCTCAATCGAGGTTGTGGCAGTGTGTTATGTCGGTCAGGGATCGCTTGGGCGATGTTGGCCTTCGGGTTAGGTTTTGATTTTCTGTATCGTTGGTTGTCCCGATGTGTGAACGGGTTGTCCCAGTGTGTGGACGTGTCACGCCCCAAACTTTGAGCCACGTGAAACATCCAAAAACAACTAGATAAAACCCAACCCGAGAATACACTCTCAGAGATAAACCATACATGCATTGTAAATAAACGCCAAACGACAACATCACACGGCTCCAACACCCGTAAAACATGTTATAGCATACATGTAAAAAGCTAACAAAAAGGAAGACTATACTCTTCCACCTCTTCCGGCACCTCTTGATCAACCAACGTGATCGGTACCTGAAGAAAAACAAATTCCACACCGTGGGCCAACGCTCAGCAGAAACTAGACAAGCATGCAGTATAAAAAAAACATGCTCGAAGACCAAAGTGTAGGTTTAGACTCTCTTCCAAGCCTTGAAAATAGTTTTCACATGCAAACGGGAAAGCAAGGATACAACCATGTTTTTTACTCACTCACAGGAGCAAGGATTCACATGACTCTTAAAAATAATTTGAAAACTTGTTTATCCGTCCCATAATGCAATACATGCAATCTAAGATACATACAACCGGCCCTCACACGCCGCAACCACAGTCTTAACATTGAGATTAAAAAGCTATACAATAAACATGCATTTCCGGGATAAAACCATAGACCAAACCATGAGGTAAAACTGTACACCGCGGGATAAGACCACACACCACGGGATAAGACCGTAAACCATACCATGGGATAAAATCGCATACTTCACCGTAAGCCACGTGATGGAATCGCCGACCACGGATTATACAACGGGATAATACCGCATACCACGGGATAACACCGCATATTACAAGATAAAACTGAAATTACGGGATAACACCGAACATTACTATGCATAACCTAATTAGGATTTAGATGCATATTACATACCACATACACTACATGCATGTGCCCCCACAAATCCATCACATCCATGCCTAATAAAACTCTGAGTTCTACAGCATGCAACCACGATACCCATAAGATATCATGCCATGTATTCCACTTACATAAATAAACAGTTATGAATGCACTTAGCCATATAACCTAACTAGACATCACAAGCCACATACCCGTCATTCGATACCCGAACGACCCATCCACAAATCGGGGCCCGTCCACACACAGGGACAACCAACACCTAACCTGGAGGTCGACGCCCAAACCTCCTTCAAACCATTCACACCAAAACCAACACCTCAAAACCGAACCACAGACCCACACTAAACTCACATAACCAACATGCACACAACCGTGCTTCGCAGCCACATCTCACACCCACATGTCATCCATAAGGTCGACACCTAACCAAACACCCGAGGCCACAACCCGACCCCCAAGCCACCACACAACCAACCGAACCCCTAAAAGGAATCCACAGGTATTTGAATCAACTAATCCCATAATTAATCAACTGAATACCACAGGACATCGATTGGAAACCAAGGAACCAACCCAAAACCACAAAAGCAACAGCCCACAGCTTCAGTCGACTGGACCCAACCCCCAATCGACTAAAAAACACACTGGAAACACAAAATGCCAAACCGAGCCACTTCACTCAATTGGACCTATGAGTTCAGTCGACTGAACCCCAAGAACTATGATCTAGTCAACTGAACCTATGAGTTCAGTCGACTGAACCCACCCAGAAATCATCTCTGAGCTACGGGTTCAACCCTCCAAGCCTCGAATCGAAGCCTCCGAACACCGATTCAACAACCGTGAACACCCACACATCTAGGCCTAACACCGGGACCTCCAAAGAAACTCCCTATGCCCGATTCCATCCACGAAATTGACGAAAAATTGGTTTTAAGTCCAAAAATCCATTTTGATACAAAATCAAATCTACGGAGATCTATCCGGTAAAGAGACACCCGATTACCCATAGCACCCTTATACTACATACAGGTCTAGAATCCCACCTCGGTGAGTTAAAAACTCAATGTCTCAATCCACGTGCATAACTAAGTTTCGACAGAATCAAATTCAGACTGGATG
The DNA here is from genome assembly GCA_034768845.1 of Heliamphora exappendiculata. Classification (NCBI taxonomy): domain Eukaryota; kingdom Viridiplantae; phylum Streptophyta; class Magnoliopsida; order Ericales; family Sarraceniaceae; genus Heliamphora; species Heliamphora exappendiculata. The sequence goes on along the minus strand of JAOTRH010180105.1, from coordinate 6,779 downwards.
GTTGCGTAACCCACGACGCCAATACCAAGGATTCGCTATTGGATTGTTGAAAATCGAGCTCCGAGCCCTCGAGAACTTAGAGAGAAGTTAGCGAGAAAAATGAAAAACTTAGGAGTTAAGTTTTAGAAAATATCTTTATGAAAATATCTAACTCCAGATATTTATAAGTCTCTAAAATATTTTTTTTAAAAATTTTTGAGATTCGTGCCACAGCGGCCCACGGCCCCGGGAATCTACCCCACATGCATATCTAAGCCCGATCATGCATCAAAAGCAGTAAAAATATGCTCAAACGAAAACACATAACGCGGGTCCAAAAACACCAAAAAAAGAAAATGGATCAGGGTCTTATAACTCTACCCCCTTAATGGAATTTTGCCCTTGAAATTCAACATAAGGTCAAAGAACAAACCGTCGATCGAAATCGACACAGGCACTCGAGATGGCCAGCCAAACCATTCCTAGGATATAGTCAAACAAGGTCAGGCATCCTAGACAATGATCAACTATCTCAAAGACTCGGGATCTACAACCCATCCTAACCTTACAACATCACCAACCACCACCTCAACACAGCACACTAACCACGGGATCCATAACCAACCCCAAACAGATGCAATAAGGAAACTGGTCCAAAGCCTGCCTACTCAGAAAGTATCTCTGCTCGTTGAAGGCATATTAGCATCCTCTGACACAACTGGTGCTCTAGTTGAACCGCGAGCTACAAGAGAATACACTCGGGGAAACCCCACTCTGTCCTGTCTACCATAACTCGGCGCTGTCGGCTACTGCACCGACTGAACTGATGTACCCCCACCTGTCGTAGCTCGGGAAGTCTAAAATGTTGGATGCTACTGTCGGTCCCGCACATACGAACCCTCTAGCGTACCAGCCATGCTCGGCGCATCCTTCCTCTGGGGAAAAGTCCTGCGGATGTGTCCAGTCTGGCCACATCTGTAACAAATTGGTAACTCCGTCCCCTGCGACTGGTCCTGCATGGAGCTCTAAGCCTGCCTCAACTGTGGATCCCGAGACTGCCTCGGCTGTGGGCAATCTGGTACATGATGCCCCGACTGTCCGCATCGAAAACACCTGACCTCCCTCTTCTTTGGCCTCCTTGACGAAGCCACTGATGGTGATGGTACAAAGAAGTGTTGTGATCCAGATGGATGAAAACTGGGTCCAGAGGACCTCTGCCTCTTGCTGGAACACCCAGCTGTCTGCGCCTCTACTCCACCCTGCGGTATCCTGGCCTCTTTAAAAGCTCGGATCTCAATCATGGTGTTCTCCACCTCGCTGCTGCCTCTACTAGCTCTGTGAACACGCGAATCCCCATCGCTACCACACGGTCTCTGATCGCCGGTCTCAGACCCCGCTCAAACCTCATAGAACGTAGCTCGTATGTGCTCACTAACTCAAGTGCAAACTGGGATAAGCACGTGAACCTAGACTCATATTGCATGACGTCCATCGCCCCCTGGGTAAGAGTGTAGAACTCCTCCCTGTACAAATCTCTCCTCAAAGCTGGGAAGTATTTTTCCAAAAATACTCCTGTAAAAGCTGCCTAACTAACTCCTGTAATAGTCTTGTCATATTTCGACCAGGCATGAGCAGCACCCCTCAGCTGAAAGGTGGCAAAAGAAACCCGCAACTCATCCTCCACAATCTGCAGTGTGTCAAGGATCCGCGTCGTCAACTCCAACCACTCCGTCGCCACAATAGGATCAGGATCTTCTGCAAAGATAGGCGGATCCATGCGTCCAAACTCCCGCATCGCCATAGTAGCCCTCGCCTCAGGCACCCTCTCCCTAACTGCCTCACCTCTAGAGGTCTCAACCAGCTGGCCGATGGAACCCACCAGCGCACGCAACAACTCTACCATGTGAACAGGTCCTTGGGGAGCATTTGTATCCCCAGCATCAGGGATAGGAGCATCCCCTTGGCCAACAGCAAGGCCACGGTCTCGACCAAGGCCTCGCCCTCGTCTCGCCGACATCACGTCTATATGAAAGAAAATAGCATATATAAGATGCAGCACATGGCATGAACATAAACGCTTAACCACATAAGCATGCTAACACATAGCCACATAGGTTCATGCTAGACAACCACACATACCGAGGAGAACCAACAAGAATGGACGTCAATCTGGGTAACCTACTCAGATTCTCTGCTAGAAATCACGTCAGCTAAACGCGTTTCTAACTTGGCTCCCAAGTTTGTTAATCCAAACGCCCAAGAGCAAGACTATCACTCCTAAGATTCAACCCCCATACTCACATATACACATTGTCCATGTATGACTCGCATGCTATCACATTCATGTTATCAAACATGTAAACACATGTAGTCAAGCACACGTAATCAACCTCACACGGTGATGCAACCTCTTCCCATGGCTCATAGGTATTCGAATCCAGAGCTCTGATAACAAGTTGTTATGCCCCAAACTTCGGGCCACGTGAAATATCCAAAAACAATCAGATAAAACCTAACCCGAGAATACACTCTCAGAGATATACCATACATGCATTATATATAAATGCCAAACAGCAACATTACATGGCTCCAACGCCCGTAAAACATGTTATAGCATACATGTAAAAAGCTAATAAAAAGAAAGACTATACTCTTCCACCTCCTTCGGTACCTCCAGATCAACCAGCGTGATCGGTACATGAAGAAAAATAAATTCCACACCGTGAGTCAAAGCTCAGCAGACACTAGACAGGCATGCAGTATAAACAAAACATGCTCAAAAATCAAAGTGTAGGTTTAGACTCTCTTTCAAGCCTTGAAAATAGTTTTCGCATGCAAACGGAAAAGCGAGGATGCAACCATGTTTTTTACTCACTCACAGGAGCCCGAAAATAGTTAAAAAGGATTTTTAGATCGCGATTCACACGACAATTAAAAATAATTTGAAAACTAGTCTATCCGTCCCATAATGCAATACATGCAATCTAAGATACATACAACCGGCCCTCACACGCCGCAATCACAGTCTTAACACTGAGATTAAAAATCCATACAATAAACATGCATTCACGGGATAAAACCATATACTAAGGAGTAAAACCATAGACCAAACCACGGGGTAAAACCGTACACCGCGGGATATGACCGCATACCACAGGATAAGACCGTAAACCAGACCACGGGATAAAACCGCATACTTTACCGTAAGCCACGGGATGGAACCGCCAACCACGGATTATACCACGGGATAAAACCGCATGCCACGGGATAATACTGCATATTACAGGATAAAACTGAAATTATGGGATGACACCGAACATTCTTATGCATAACCTAATCAGGATTTAGATGTATATTACATACCACATACACTACATGCATGTGCCCCCACAAATCCATCACATCCATGCCTAATAAAACTCTAAGTTCTACAGCATGCAACCACGATACACATAAGATATCATGCCATGTAATCCACTAACATAAATAAACAGTTATGAATGCGCTTAGCCATATAACCAGACTAGACATCACAAGCCACATACCCGTCATTCGATACCCGAACGACCCATCCACAAACCAGGACCCGTCCACACACAGGGACAACCAACACCTAACCTAGAGGTCGACACCCGAACCTCCCTCAAATCAATTCTCACCAGAACCAACACCTCAAAATCGAACCACGGACCCACACTAAACTCATATAACCAACACACACACAACCGTGCTTCGCATCCACATCTCACACCCACATGTCATCCATAAGGACGACACCTAACCAAACACCCGAGGCCACAACCCGACCCCCAAGCCACCACACGACCAACCAAACTCCCAAAAAGAATCCATAGGTATTTGAATCAACTAACCCCATAATTAATCAACTAAATACCATAGGACACCGATTGAAAACTAAGGAACCCAAAATAACAAAACCAACAGCCCACAGCTTCAGTCGACTGGACCCATCCCCCAGTCGACTAAAAAACACACTAGAAACACAAAATGCCAAATCAAGCCACTTCAGTCGACTGGACCTATGAGTTCAGTCGACTGAACCCACCTAGAAATCATCTCTGAGCTACGGGTTCAACCTTTCAAGCCTCGGATCGAAGCCTCCGAACACCGATTCAACAACCGTGAACACCCACACATCTAGGCCAAACACCGAGACCTCCAAAGAAACTCCCTACGCCCGATTCCATCCACGAAATCGACAAAAAAACTGGTTTTAATCCCAAAAACCCAATTTAATACAAAGTGAGATCTACGGAGATCTAATACGTAAAAAGACACCCGATTACCCATAACACCCTTATACTATATACAGGTCTAGAATTCTATCTCGCTGAGTTAAAAACTCGATGTCTCGATCCACGTATAAAATCGAGCTTCGCCAGAATCAAATTCTGACCGGATGGTTGCGTAGCCCATGACGCCAATACCAAGGATACGCTGTTGGATCGCTGAAAACTGAACCCCAGGCCCTCAAGAACTTAGAGAGAAGGCAGAGAGAAAAATAAAAAAACTTAGGAGTTAAGTTTTAGAAAATATCTTTATGAGAATATTTAACTCCAGATATTTATAGGTCTCCAAAATTATTTTTTTCAAAAATTTTCAAGATTCGTGCCACAGTGGCCCACGGCCCTGGGAACCTACCCCGCATGCATATCTAAGCCCGATCATGCATCAAAAGTAGTAAAACATCCTCAAATAGAAACACGTAAAGTGCTTCCAAAAATGTCAAAAAAAATGGGTCATGGTCTCACAAGACGGGTCGTTCGGGTGAGTGGATGACGGGTGTGAGTGGCATGTGATGTCGCGACGGGTTATGTGATGGGTGGCATCATGATGTATTGTTATATATGGTTATGTGCATTTATAACTCTAGTTTATTTATGTACAGAATATGTGGATGGTTTACGTGGATTAGGCGTTGTATGTGAAACGTCGTGGATATACGTGCTTCTATGCATATAAAACTTTTTAGGTTTATTTTCGTATGTTGCTGGATGAGTAGGAGGTCCTATGTGGTACGTGATCTTATAGAATCATGATATATCTGAACTCTGATTATATGTGTGCATGTGTTGCACTGGTTAAAACTCTGATTTTATATCTGCATATGGAGAGGCTGAGGTCCTGCGGTGAAAGTCCATGAAATGCATATCGTGGGATATGATCCTTCGGTGAAAGTCCAAGAACATGTATATGGTGGGATACGATCTTTCGGTGAAAGTCTGAGAACATGCATATGGTGGGATACGATCCTTCGGTGAAAGTCCGAGAAGATTCATGGTTTGCGTGCAATACATATCAGGACAGATAAACCAATTTCTAAAACTATGTTTATGACCTGAGGGAGTCGTAACATAAACAATCGTTTTCAGGGCTCTGGTGAGTCAAAAAAAGAGTTTCTATCCTCGCTTTCCTGTTGCTTGTAAAAATTATTTTTAACGGTTTGAAAGAGAGTCAAAAACTCTACATTGTTTTCCTAGCATCTCATGGAATGTGTTATATCCGTTGTTGTGGCTTGTGAGAGTCAGTTTGTATCGATTTGCGTTGCATGTGTTGCATGTGGGGCTCGTGGGAGTCGTGGCTCGTAGGAGTCTATCTTCGTGGGCGAGGCGTTGTACTATATTTATCAAATTATTTTCTAGGCTCTGATGAGTCGTGATACAAAACCGTTTTCAAAACTGTTTTCTTGAGACTCTTGGAAGTCCTCGTATAAAACCATTTTTCAACTGTTTTCTTCTGGAGCTCGCATGAGTTTAGATATAAAACTATTTTTATGGCTCTTGTGAGTCGACAACTGCATATCGTTTACCGAGTATATTTTGTTTATATTGCATGATCTGTCTAGTATCTGCTGAGTTTTGGCTCACGGTGTGGGATTTGATTTTCTTCAGGTACCGGTCACGTAGGTTGATTAGGAGGTGCCGGAGGAGGTGGAAGAGTGTAGTCTTCCTTTTTGCTAGTTTTGTTATATGTATGTTGTATCATATTTTTCGGCGTTGGAGCCGTGTAATGTAAGTCGTTTGGCGTTTATAAACAATACATGTGTGGTTTAAATTGAGAGTATATTCTCTGGCCGGGTTTTATGTTGATTATTTGTGGGTGTTTCGCGTGACCCGGAGGTTGGGGCGTGACACAACTCATTTGTCATGTAGTACCAACACTTATCTTTTTGAAAATAAATAAATATAATCATTTTAAATCAATTTAATTAAGAAAATGACTTATTAAAATCATCAAAATCTAATTAAAAAGTATTAGACTAACAATCTCTCATTTTTTTATGATTATAATATTTTTTTTAAAATATTTAAAAAGATTTTCAATAAAAGTTCTCCCATTTATCACCATGCCTTAAACAAATAAGCAATTACATCAATAAGACTTTCAATAACATCGTAAAACACCTGTGCAAGAGAATTTTTAAATTTGATTCTGAATCATTCTGAATTTATTAAGAATTGTGCATTAACTCAAAGTGTTCAAGAGACTTAACAAGTATATACATGTGTAATTAGACCTGATTGCAGTGGTTGGGTTAAATTAAGTCTTTTATATAATTTTGTGACTTGCTGTATATATTTTTTGTCACCTTTTTACTAATATTAAATTAAATTAATAACTTCAGGTTTAAAATCTTAATTCTATAATTTAATATTAATTTATCATTATTTAATTTATTATGCGGTAAATTTTTTGTTAATTTAAGTCTTTTTACAATTATGTGTGATTTTGACTTAAAGGTAAGAATTATTGTATTAAGTTTTTATAAGTCTTTTTAC
>JAOTRH010180084.1:0-12036 GCA_034768845.1 Heliamphora exappendiculata | reverse complement strand
CCTCGCCACCACTACCACTCCTTACTACCGCCGCCACCACATAGCCACTACCATTGTTGTTGTTACTACCACAACAAAATGAATCATTTTCGTAATAAAATAAAATATTTCATAACAAATATCATATTTAATTATGTTGTAAAATGTGAAGGGAGCGAATAAATAAGATATTTCAACACCAAATATCCCAACTAAAATATATGTATTAATAATGAGATATTTAGTGTCAATTGTCTCAATGCGAGTAGATGTCTTATTGCATAAAATAAAATATTTTTATAATGCAAAAAAGATATTTCACCATAAAAATGAAAGGGATAATTAATTACAAGTACTATATTATGATTATGTTATGGGATAGAACCTAATCACTTTAAAAATATTTCAGGAGGTTCTATATTTAAATTTTATCAAATTTGGAGACCGAAATACCCATTTGCATATATGATGATCAATTATAGTAATTCGAAATTTGAATTTCTATTTTTAATGCTAGGAAATCCTATATCTAGTGTATATGAAAAATATTTTTATATTTTAAACTTCTAAACTGTCTATTAAGTATATTTTTAAAATTTGAATTTCAATTTTTAATGTCAAGACATCTTATATTCGAACAATCACATAGAAATTAACAATTCAACTATTTTAAGTAAGAATATATATTTCCAGTTATGATAAATGAGAACTATTACCCAAAATGAGATGTGAATGACGGATAACTATAAGCAATGACATGTGAATGAGAACTGTTGTTCAAAATAATAACTGTTACTTAAATGAGAAGTGAATGTTGTATACAGTTTTCAGTTACATAATCAAAATGAGAACTATTACACAGAGAAATGAGTCAGCCACATAACCAAAATAACAACTGTTTCGGCAACACATTGTAACCAATACAATATGGTACATGCCCAAAGAAATTAACAAGTGAACTACTCACAGTTGGGATTTATAGTATCAGGTTTTACAAATGAGAATTGCTACACAAAAAGAGATGTGAATGTTGCTTACAATTTCCAATTACACAATCAATGACAAGCCAATGCTGTTTAACTGTAAATACAGAGTTGTTTTCCCAAAATGCACACAAGCCCACATTCATAAAATTCCAAACAAGACACATTTATGGCAACTAACACAATTTAATAACTTTCTCACTTTTACATATCCAAAATAGTTTCATTTTGTAGATTTACAAAATTCAACTTCACAAATTAACAATTTAATGGCAAATGCTCTCATTTATGTTGACATAATGTGTTCTCATTTGAAACTAGTTTCTTTACATTAACATATTCTGTGCACATCTAAAAATTTATAAGGTGTTACGAACCTAAACAACACATAACATGTTTTGACTACATATACTTACTACAACGATAGGCACTTAAAAATCAAGAGATAAGGATGATACCAGAAAAGTAATCACTGCGAATTGTGAACTAATAACTGAGAACAATTAATCGAGAACAGATTGAAATTGTTAACAGTTAACATTTATAGCTGCTCTTGATTAACACAGTTAACATTTATAGTTAACAGATTAAAATTGTTAACAGTTAACCGAGAACAGTTAACATTTATTAGTGTTAACAGTGGAATCATGTACAAGGTTTCAAAATATCCACATTATGAAATAAAAATTACGGTTCTCAAAACAAATACAGAAAACTAATAGAACATGGTATGTCATACATGCATGTTAAATAAAAGTACTTAAACACATTCTAAGCAAAAAAGGAGAGTTCGTAAGTGTACTGTACATTTTTCGCAATCACGATCAATGCACAATAATAAATGTCGAAATGAGAATGACAAATGATAATGTTTGCATATATAGAGAATCAAAAATCATATTTAGTATTTGATTTTTAAAAAACATGCATGAATTAATTCGAAATGAAAATATTTCGCACTTAGGGTTGCGCATTTATCAAAATATTGAGAATCACAATTTATTATTTTGATTTACATGAATTAATTTAAAATAAAAAAATTTGGCACTTAGAGTTTTCATTTTGTACTTAGGATTGTGCATCTACCAAAAGATTGAGAATTGCAATCCGATATTTGATTTTTGAAAAATATATATGAATTAATTTGAAATGGAAAGATTTCGCAATTAGAGTTGCGCATTTACCAAAAGATTAAAAATCACAATCTAGTATTTTGATTTTCGAAAACATTACATGAATCAATACAAAATGAAAAAATTTTACACTTTAAGTTTCGCATTTACGAAAGATTGAAAATTACAATGCATTCACTTAATTTTTCTAACTATTGTTCACGCCGTTAATGATAATTCAACACTGATTCAATTTTAAATAGAGATGTTATCAAGATTTTTGGGGCTCCAACTTTTATTTTTAAACATGATGAGAAATAAACTAAAATAATAGTTCATTTAGTTTCGACGACAAAATAAATAATTGGTTTCTTATTCCTCAGCATCAAATACTTTTAAGCGCAAATAAATTGATTAAATAAAATCGCCTATATAAAAATACAACAAACAAAAACTTGACCAAATAAAAATTTTGAAATAAAACTTATCCCAAAACATCTTACCAAATTAAGACTTTCTCACTTGAACTCTCAAAATAAAATAAATTTAACAAATGAGATATATATATATACCAAAATATAAAATAAAATAAATATCCAAATGGGTAAACGAGTAACAAAACTAAAGAATCAAAATTACTTTCAAATTCCCAACTTTCAAAAAAAAGGTAATCAATAATCCAAAGAAAAAAACCAAATTTATGAACGATTTACGAGTGATTATGTGATTATATTTTTATTTTGAATATTTACCATACTTCTGTTTATGTATCATTAAATACTATAGAAATAAATATATACAAATCATGTTTTTTTGTTATTTTAATCATTAATTAAAATTTTGTATATTTTAATATTGTAAACTATTTTTTTATTTTTATCAAATAAAAAAATTAATTTATTTTTCATTTATATATTAACACACTAATTTCTCATTTTGAATGTTAATCTGAAAAAATCTCATTGTCTTCCGTGCGAAATAGACTTTCCCTTCAAATATTTCAATCATCTCAACATGGCAGTTACATTGAAGACCCAAAAGTTTCAATATGAAAATAACAATTTTAATTCAGAAAATTTCACAAATCTATAAATAAAATTAAAAAAAAATCGACATTAAAGGACCTCCATGAACCACACACCATACATAAAACAAAAAACAAAAAAACGAAAAAACAAAAAGAAAAAGAAAAAAAACAACGGAAAACAACACTAATTTCAACTAAAATTTCATTAAAAGCCCTTTTTAACACTAACAAATATACCTGCTACTACAAGTTAACAACCCAAAAGCAAACAACGAAAACAGAAAAAGAAAAAAAAGTCATTCAAACTAATCTTCAATCACAAATTTACAGAACTACCCATACAATTAACGGACCGCATCTCCGTCACTTCTTTCCCTTCTTCGCCGGAGCCTTCTTCACCGGCGACTTGATACTCTTCGGCTTCTTCACCGCAACTCCGGAAACCTTCTTTGCCTTTACCGCCGCCGGTGTCGACACCTTCTTCTTCTTCCCAGGCGACGTCACCGTCGAGATTTTTGCAACCTTCTTCGGCTTCGACACGGCTTTTACCTTTGCCACAACCTTTTTCGTCCTCACCGGAGTAGCAGTCTTCGGCTTCGCCGAAGCAACAGTCTTCGGTTTTGCAGCGACTTTCTTGGTCGGAGCTGGAGGCTTCTTAACGGCGGCAGAGGCCGGTTTGGTCACCGCGGGGAGCTTGAACGAGTGCTTCACCTTCACGAGCTTTCCAGATGCGACAAGCTTCCTCAACTGAACGAGCATAAGTTTCTTGAAATTCGGCGGCAGATGAGATTTCTGCTTCTCCTCAACGAACTTCGCGATCGCGTACTGGCTCGAACCGGTCCTCTCCTTGAGCGCCAAAATCGCTTCCTTGATCATCTAGGGTTCCAGAAAAGCCAATTCCAGTCAGATCTCATCTCGTATCCATAAAAGAACACACAAAACCATTAAAACAGACAGAAGAATGTGCATCTATGCGTTCAATTCGTTACCTCAGCGTATGGAGGATGAGCCCTAATTTGCTTCGGACCAGACGATTTCTTATCTTTCTGCGCTTTAGCGGATTTTGCCTTCGCCGCAGCGGCCGTTGCCGAATTTCCGGCGACGGCCGGCTGCGCCACAAACGCCATGAAGATGCAGAGCAGAGAGAGAGCGGATTGAACTTGCAGTAAACAGAAAGAGAGGAACCAAAAGTGAGTAGTTTTTAAAACTATATTTCATTTGAAAATCATTTCACTGAATTTATAGGGTTTCAAAAGGCGAAAAGACGGGTTCTGATTGGTGGAGGGGTTAGTCACGCGGATCGATAAGGAAGCATAAGTTTGAATTCTGGCCGTTGGATTATAAGTTACCAACGGTTTCGGATGCATCTCTATGTGTGACGCGGATCGAGAGAAGGATTTTAGAGAGGAGTTTGTTCTCGGTGTGCTTTTCAATTAAATTATTTAGGGCATAACTTGAGTTAAATCTAGTGGAATTTGATGAAATTTTGATGGTTTTGTAAGGCTTGAGCTAAGCTTTGTGATGAGTAATTGGTTGGTTCATGAAGTTGAGGCATGTGAGAGAATTTTACTTTCCAAGTTACATTATTTTAGACCCTTTTTTTTGTTTGATAGTGTTGAGTTTGGGAAGATTTTGTGAAAATTATAGGCACTAAAATTGAGGGTCTTGGTCCTTGTTAGATCATGGTTTTATTTGTATAAATAGTTTGTTGACTTATTTAATTTATAAGTAGTTAAGTAAATAAAATTTAAGTCAATAAATAAATAAATCAGTAATCAAATACGTTAGATAAGCAAAAATAAGTAAGAATTTAGCCAAACGAAGTGACTTATTTAAGTAAATAAACAAAAATAAGCTAAATAAATAAATAAACCAATTGATAGCCAAACAAAATGACTTATTCATAATTTTGCACATTTGTCAATAAGCAAATAAGCATGTTACCCAAACATGGCCCATTTGTATGGAACATGGATATTGGTTCAAGGCCATGTTTGGGATCTCTTAAAAGATGAGTTTTTATATTAAAAAAAAAGTTTTTAAATTGTATTATTTGGTTTCTCAAACAAATTATTAACTTTTTTTATTTTTTTCTAAAAAAAAAAATTATATACATTCCAAACACACTAATTTTTTTAAAGTAAAAAAATTATAATACCTATAATTAAAAAAATCAACTCTCATCACGAAAACAAAAAAAAAGTCAGTGAACATCTCAAACGCTACAATATAAAAACAAAAACTAAAAGTATTTTAGATATTTTAAAAAAAATAGAAAAACTACTATAAAAATTATTTTAAATAATTTAACTTTTTTTCTTTCTCTTTTCTTATAAAAATTTATACATCTTATAAATTAAATTTTTTAAACATTTCAAATAGGTAGCAAGAATTGTAAGAATTCAACATGAAATGAGTAACAACTTTTTATTAAAAATAATTAACTTGAGGATTCTAGGCAAGACTTGCATCCCATTGAAGTTTTAATATTTTTAGATTGAAGTGTGACATATTGTTAATAAACAAATCTTTGAATTTTCATCTGGAATTGTGCATATGCTTCTTGTTTACTTGTAGTTAAAGGAATAATAGAACAACAAAAACAAATAGAAACAAACATTGCCAGTAAATTCAATCCTATAATTTTATGCTACAATTGCAATTAATCGCCAAATGTCATAAGAAATTAATAATTGGGTAATGATAATATGGTTGAATTATTTTTGTGGAATGAAATTCAAGAATAGAAAAGGCTTAATATATTTTCATCCCGTTATCTTTTGAATGATCAAATTGATCAAAAAAAAAATATGCTTGTGTTTTTTTATTTCTTCAGTTATCCTTTAAAGAGAGAATTTGCATTTTTCCACTATTGAAATTGTTGATGGTGGCGTCTCGAATTTTGACATTCATATTCGATAGGACATCCGAATAACATTAAAATGGTGAAAAAAGAAAAAAACTACTCACAGGACTTCTGTAAATTGTAAAGAAATCGAGAAAGTTATTTGACCGATCGAGCGGTCTAAAGACATATGAGAATGTATAATTATATGAATTGCAGATGAACGAATGTACAAAACTATTAGAACACCTAAACATGTATAATATACTCATCACACAGTTTATCTGGGTTTAGAGTAAAAGTTGATGATAAGTAGAAGGCAATACTCCTATTGGCATCACTTCCAACCTCCTATGATTATCTAGTGATAATGCTGATGTAGGAAAAGAACACTCTAAGATTTCAAGAGGTCACTGATGCCCTTTTGTCACATGAGAAGATGAAGAGTGATAGTGAATCTGATGCAGAAAGTGTGCTTGTGGCTAAGTGTGAGTTAAACAGGAGATGGAGTAAATCTAATGAGCAGCGTTCCAATAGTGAAAGATACCAGTCCAAGTCACGTGCAAGGAAAGATGTGGAGTACTTCTACTACCACAAAACTGGTCATTACAAGAGTCGGTATCAATAATTGAAGTAGCATCTATGGGAAAAGAAGAAATGAAAAATGCCTGCAGAGACTGTCATCTTCATTGAGGAGTCGTTAGACGGTGAGATGGTGAATTACTTTCAATTTCCTCACATTTTAATTTTCTATCAAAGTCTTGAATACTAGATTCAGGATGCTCATACCATATGTGTCCAATAAGAGAATTGTTTGACTTGTATAAGCCTTGCAGTGGGATCACAATTCTAATGGAGAATGATGCAACCTGCACACCCATTAGAATCAGTACAGTTAAGATCATAATGTTCAATAGGGTTGTAAGGATTTTGAGGAATGTTAGGCATGTTCCAAGATTAAAAAAAATTAATTTTTTTAAGGACAGTGGATTCTTTAAGTCATAGGCACACAAGAAGGAGTGGAGTAATGAAAATCAGCAGAGAGGCTATGGTTATCGTGAATAGACAGAAAGTTGAGAATCTATGCAGATTGATAAAGAACATGGTGGTAGGTAGAATTACCACTACCACATTGGCAAAGTCCAGTAGGGACGGCACATATGTGGCTTAATCAAATCAACAAGAGCAAAATATCTCTACAGATTAGTAGAAAATACAGTGGTAAGTAAAGTTACTACTACCACACAGCAGAGTCCAGCAGGAACGACTCAGAACTCTAACATGTGCTACTTGATTGCATCGACAAGCAAAGTATGTTAGAAAAGAAAACAGCAGCTGAGCAAGAGCTCGGTCAAAATTATTCATCTAGAAAATCAGGTGATGGTGGTTCAAATCAACAATAGCAAGGACAGTGTAGTGGAGAACCTTCATTTTAAAAGAAAGCTACAGGTAGATCAGGCAAAAATCATGAGCAAATAGTAGTGTCAGAGAAGGTAGAGTCACCATAAAAGGTTGAGAGTTTGGAGTTTGAAAGAACGTCCAAGAACGAGAGGCTGTTGATTGCAATAAAGTTAAGTTCAAGTGCGGCTTGAATTTGGGCCAAATTCATTCAGTTTAATGATTAAAGAGGGTGGACTGTGGAGCACCCATACCCACGAAATGGGTGCAAGTCGAGGCAGCTAACAGATCTTCAAGATGGTTCAGAAATTCGAGTCAATGTGGAGATTGTTGGGTTGGTGTTTCGAATTTGACATCCACGTTTAATGGGACGTTCAAACAGCGTAGGAATGGTGAAGAAGTAAGAAAATCAGTCATAGGACCTCTATAGATTGCAGAGAAACTGAGAAGTATTTGACCGATCGAGCGACCTTAGTAGGGCAGCAACTTCGCATTGTGCAGCTAGGGTTGCGAATTGTTTTGTTTTGACCTAGTATATATACTAGATTACGATATAAACCTTAGAGATCAAGCTAGAACGTGTGTAAGTCGTCTAATACTCAGAAGACTCAGAGAAATGCTAGAAAATAGAGAGATAGAGATAAGCTCAAGTTGAGGCCATACACACAGATTATAAGGTTGAGAGTGAAACTTGTTGTTAGCCCAAGAGTTTTTTATTTTAATTTTGATGATTTTCATAATTCGTTTTCTAAGAATAAACGGATTTAAAATGATAGTTTTTTATATTTCTAAAATAAAAATGTTAACACATTTTGAACAATTAAATTGACATATTTAGTAAAAAAAATGACATAACTATCAAAAGGATTAAAACACTCATATTTTCTTAAATGAGAATATTTTATATTAAACCAAATTAAAAAATAAGTCAAACATTTTTAAGGTAAAATATACTTGAATCTCATCAAGTGTGTCAACATCTATTAGTCAAATAGTTTGATACCCTAACATTTTTATAAAGTTAATTTTCAGGTATCAAAATGTTAGTGTCGACACAAATAAGTTCTTGTGTCAACACAAAAAAAACCGAAGCTCTTAGAACTCAAAAAGAGTAGACACAAATCAGTTTTGTGTCAACACAAAAGTTATCATCACTTTTAGTATTCGAAAGTTTGGGTCAACACAAATGAAAATTGTATCAACACAAAACAACCGAAGCCACCTGCAGATTTTGGTGTCGACACAAAGTTGAAGATGAGTCGACACAAAAGTCACGAGCCTGACTGAAGAATTTTAGTGTCGACCCCAAAGTCCAAATGTGTCGACACAAACGAACCGAGACTTTCTACAGAAATTAGTATCGACACTAAAGACAAGTTGAGTCGACACAAGTACCTCCTCCCAATGCTGAAGTTTCAAACAAGTCGACACCAGATCCAAATGTGTCGATACCATGATGTTGGAAAGGTAGCGTGCAGAAATTGTGTCGACCCCTCAGAATATTCGTGTCGACCCAACCACTTAAGAAATCCCGCCGTTGACATTTTGTGTCGACACCAAAGGTACTTGTGTCGACACCTGCGACAACAATTCAAACTCACGGCAGATCTCAACAACTGAATTTTTAGCATTTATTACTCACACCTACCTCATACGGTCATAAATGTACAAGTGCTTATATAAGAAGTAACTTCTCAACATTTACCAAGACAAGAGACTTACATTTACTATTCTATTGCTTGAATCAAACTCAGAAATCTCAAGCTCTCATTTATTGCTGAATCTCCTGCTCTTATTCCTCATCTCTCTTTACTTTCTCATTTATTGTAAATCTTTTCTGTAAAGAGAGTGAGTGCTTCTTATTAATACTTTTTATTTATTGCAATCAAGGATGAGTCACCCTTTACTTTTAAGTGAGTGAGTAAATCTCATCAAAGAAAAGTTTAAAAGAGATTAAAAGAAAACAGAGGATTGTTTTCATAAGATCTTCTTGAAACTGTTTAGACTTGCGAATGTGCCCGTAAACATTCAGTTTATTCAAGCGAAATCTTAAAGGTTGTAAAGGCTTAGAATACGCCCGTAAAATATTATGTATAGTGAAAATACTTAAAAGAAAACTTGAGGAGTCGACGTAGGTTTGGAAAAAGCCGAACCACTATAATTCCTTGGTATCCGGTTCAATCTCTCTATCCCTAATCTCTTTAATATTTGTATTACTTTAATTTTTGATTAAATTGCTATATCTGTTTGCAATATTAAAAAGTTTTCAAAAAAAATTTTAAATTGTTATTTTTTTTTTTTTAAAAGACTCAATTCACTCCCCTTTTAGGTTGCCTAGAACTAACACTTGTATTCCATATTGTTAAATAATTGATTGTTTTTTCTTTCGTTGAGATAGACAGTCAGTCGAATCACGTATGTTCGTATTTTGATTCTATTTTTATTTGCTTTGTGTTGATCTAGCCTACGTAAAAATCTATTGTTCAACCAGTCATTGATTTGGAAATTTATACCCTAAAATTCCAACAAAAATGAGCCATTTTGCTTGTGTTCACAAAACTTAGCTCTCGACATAATGGATCTCGTCATAAAAAAAACGTTTGTCAACAAGTAGGAGAAAAAACGTTTACAGGTCCGTAGACCTATAATTCATCATAGCTTTCTTTCTGATCCAGGTAAGAAACTCACAACTTCAAAATACTGTCTCTCTCTGTAAGAATCAAGGCATATTGCGCCAAATCATATTCCACGTTATTGCAATCTCTAGGAACAAATTGGAAAAGGCACCTAGATATGTTAGCAACCATTGAAATAGCATTAATAATCTTTACTTCTACACTCGGATGGCTGGAATGATCATCCTTGTACCTTACCTAAATTTGTCCACCATTGATCAAAAAAGAAAGGTCTACTGTTGATTCTGGACATAATTTAGAAGGAGAAAAGATTCAAACCTTAACCGCTCTGTAGCATCGAAACAATAGGTGATAAACAAACTCCGGTTCTCGTCCACCTAACAAACATGTTTCATCCATCGTCTCCAGCAAATTTGCTCCCCATGGCCCTGCTTGATTGCCTTTGTGACTCATTTTTTCAGTATGTTTTGACATAAACTTCTTACAAACAAATGGATTCCATTGATCGCTCCTCCTAGGGCTTCACTCAACTCCATCTTTTTTATTCTTGAGAATGGTTATTCCTACTTGATGGGTCTACTACATCTATCTGTGGGTGTCATTGGGGACTGTTAATTTTCCTGTCATTCTTGTAACTTTAACATGTAATCCACATTCTTGTACTTGAAAAACCCATTTCTAATACCCCCAAATACTCTTTCTATTTTTATAAGTGAAATATTGAGTCTCTTTGCTGAACCACTCTCACGTTTGTTAGAATTTTCGAAGCCAACCACGTGATTGTTTGCTAATAACCTTCCCACTAATAACCCCTCTGAGAAATTTGATAGCTAATTTTGCTAATTGTTTCATTCATTGGAGTAATGCATTGAGACACAGAAGATAGGTAGGCAACGCCTATAATCAAGAGTATATAGGCAATGTCTTGAGACACATAAGATGAAATTATATAAATAGATAAGATGAAGTTATTAAAATAGACTGCTTACTTAATTTCAACACCAATTGCATTTGAATGCCAAAATTGAAACAACTAATATATATATATATATATAAAATTCTTTCTTAGCATCTCATATTCCTTCACATTCAATCCCCCCTCTCAAGAAACTCCATTAGTGCATCTCTTTCTATAATTATAAATTAGTAACGAGTATTATTATATTTTAAAAGTAATAAAAATTTAATTAAAATATTTTAAATTTTAGTATTTTAATTTAATTTTTAATTTTTTAATTTTTTAATTTTTTAAATTTTTTTGCCAAACGAATCATATTAATTTTTTTTTACATTTTAAACTAAAAAATTAAAAAAATTAAAAACTTAAAGCGGCCAAATTGGAAGTATTACATGGGAAGTAATGCAAGTACGAAGTGATAATTTAAGTGAGTTGTCAACATTTGATTGGTTGTCCCTAAACTCTAAATTTTACCAGACAACAGTGAACAAGTTAATCTCTTTGATTAATCGTCCGAAAATATTGAACACAATCACAGCTTAGAAAATGACATACATGCATAGTATAATACAATTTTAAAATAAAATATTTAAATTATTTTTAATTAAAACATAATCATGACATAAGATGAACGATATAAAAATTACATGATATTACAAAAATATTTTTATTCTTTTTGTCAAATTTATATTTTTCATTAAACACAGTTTGTGAATAAATTCACTCAATCTCAAAATTATTGATGAGTAATCAATATATCAAGTCTCATCATAATAATAATTAACACAATAATAGTGATAACAACATGATTATCTATATTTTGTGAAATTTATAAATAAAATAAATGATAAATTACAATAATTTCTCTTGAGGTCGATTGAAAATATTGACAGGTTCTCTTAAGTTTTTAAAATTGTATTGACACCCATTGTCCGTGTTATTGGATGATAATATGTTTTTTTTACTATTTTGCCTCTTAATTAATTGAGTTGTTCAAGTCAATTTTTAAAGGAAAAAAATGTGTTGGGAGAATATCCAACGTCGAAATAAAATACATGTTCGGGGATCCAGAAAATACATCTTTATTAAGCTTTCAAC
>JAOTRH010180073.1:0-12037 GCA_034768845.1 Heliamphora exappendiculata | reverse complement strand
ACACATAATCAAACAACCCACAAACAAAAACCACCATACCCATTAACTATTCATAATTTCAACACAAACACACAGACCTGATCATCAGACAGTCTCTGAATCTTCGTCTCCAAGGCGTTGACAGATTTCACGAGTCGATAATAATCCCAAACAACCCAATGGTTTAAACTAGTCAAATCAGTCCAAGCCTTCGTGAACCGACCTAAATCTGCCTGAAAAAAAGCAAGCACAGTAGCGAAGCTATAAAGAACCCACTTGGGCATAACAACGAATACTTGGTGGGCGTGTTCGGAAACCAGTAGTGAACCTTGAGAGAGGAAAGGATGGGTGTGGAAGTAAGACAGTGGCGTCGAGTCCGAAAGGAAGACAACGAGTGAGGCGGAGGAGAGAGGGATGTGGTGTAGAAGCAGGTTGTACGAGGCGGAGGAAGATGGCGTCTTGGAACGGGAGAGAATGAGGTGTTGAGGTTGAGGAAATGACAGTAGGAGAAAGAGGAAGATGGGCAACCCCCACTCCCCCTCTGGTCTCGTCTCCCGGCGCCAGACCACTTCGATTTTACACACACGTTAACAATGGCACGATCGCCGGAGTTTGGGCACCGTCGGTGTGGTGGCGCCGGCGGTCGGTGGCGTCGTGCTCTTCCTGTTCGTTGCTAATATGCTTCAACAGAAGAACCACTGTGTGTCCAACTTTTTTTTTAGTGAATTCAATTAAAATTTTAAAATCCTAATTGAAAATTGAATTAAATTCTTAACTGAAAGCTAATTTGAGTTATGATTTTGAGAGAAAGAAAAGTAAATTTAATTGTTAATTGATTTTTAATGTGAAGAAGAACGAAAGTGAAGGCAAATGGTTAATAGGGAGAAGAAGAAGAATGGATGAGAGGACAAGGATAAAATGATAAAATTTTATTTTTTTGTTAATCACGTCTACTTAATAAGTCTGATAGGAGATAACAGTATAATTTTAGAAATTATAGAAAAATTTTTTATAATAAGTTTAAACTTCAAAGGAAAAAAGTGTAATTATTCATTTTATATATTTTTTAAAAATATCATAATTTTTATTATACATATTTATTTTTTTTATAAAATTTATAATTTTAAAATTTACTTATCAAAATCTATCAAATAAAATCTTTATTAAACGTAAAATTATAATTTTAACAAGTTATAATAACTTTCTATGACTTAATTTTTTTTTGATTTAAAGTCACTGTATGTAAATTTTTTAACTTATTATTTTTTAACGTAAAATTATTTTTATAATTTACTAAATGAATTTTTTAATTAATTGACTTAAAAAGTAAGTACAAACAAAAAACCTAACTTTAAAATCAAATTGTATGAGCCCTAAATGTTTGATGCAGGACTATTTTTATATATATATATAACTGATGTTAGATGTTGTTTCTCAACTTTTTTAAGTTCATACGTTATTAAACATAGGTTGACTTTCAAGCCATGTCCAGAAAGCCCTGTTCCCACATTATGGGCCGGAGAAGTCAATCTTTCTGGATGGATGAGCATGATTTTAAATAAATAAATAAAATAAAGTAAAAATAATAAACGGATGCACCATTCTCCAATGGAGCGCGCTGCCGAGCCTTGAACGTTGACCCAACAATATTATTCTCCATTTATGGACCCTGTTATCAAAAAAGGGACATCGCAAAGTGTACCTGGAATTCCAATATTCCATACTCATTTAACTCTTCCCCTCTATATATACTTCTAATCCTCCCCTCACTTCTTCACAACTTCGAAGTCTTCCTTTTTAACTTCCTTGATCTTCGATTTCCTTCCAGTACATCCACAACCTACAAGCTATCTATCATGGCTGTCATTACCACAACCCAGGAGTACACTTGCTCAATCCCTCCGCCAAGAATCTTCAAGGCTTTGGTCCTTGATTCCCACAACCTCATTCCTAAGCTTGTCCCTCAATCCATCAAGAGCATTGAGTTTATTCAAGGAGATGGTGGTGTCGGCAGCATTAAACAAACTGACTTCTCCGAAGGTTTGTTACTTCTAGAAATTTTACAATTTTCTATCATTTCATGTCAGCAGTAAGACGGGGGTGGTGTTTCTTGGATAATCAATGGCCGCATTTGGGATAAATTTTAAGTTTTTTGTTTATTTCGGTTTTTTTCTATATATATATATATATTTACTTTTTTAGATCATCACGGTGAGAGTTACAAGAAAAATAAATATATTGATCAAGAAAATTTTAAAAATTCACTAAAGATGAAAATAAACAAAATAAAATAAGCAAATAACACTTTGGTCGAGGGTGATGCATTGGGTGATGTCCTTGAGTCGGTTGTTTATGAGATCAAATTTGAGGCATCGGGTGCTGGAAGCGTTTGCAAGACTACCAGTCATTATCACACAAAACCTGGCGTTGAGCTTAAGGAAGAGGACATCAAAGCTGGCAAAGACAAGGCCATGGGAATGTACAAGGTTGTGGAAGAATACCTCATCAGCAACCCTGACGTTTATGCTTAAATTAAGTTATGTTTTGCTTTATTGTGCTGCCTGAGTAGTACCATCACTACCCCTTTGTCATAGAGGTCTCTGGGTTTGTTTCCATTTATTTTTGTGTATAAGATTTTAGTTTTTGTTTGTAATAAAGGACCCATCATATATGGGAACGTCTGTTTGAAAATATTGAACCAATATAAATCAACATTGTGATTTTACTATTACTTCTCTTTTTGGTCTGGAATTTCCATTGCTATGTATTAAATACATGACTTTTGCAAGATTTGGATAACTTAACGAGTGGATCTTTACTTCACAAAGAAGTAAGAACTATGATCAATTAAATTACGATTCCTAATAGTAATGGATTGGGTACTATATAATAAAAATTAATTAATCAATATTCACAAAAAGGAGGTGTGACACAGGTTGAAATCTTAGGAGAAAAACAAAGATAGAATAAAGTCAGGGAAAAAAATAATCTGACTTCTTAGTTCTAGAGAAAAGGGAATAAAAAAGTCTAAAAGGAAGTCCTCTAAAATTTCTTTTAAAGAAATGAATATAATGACACCTGAAGTCCTGGAATAATAATTAAAGGTACCCATATATTTTATCCAAAATCTTACCCAATAAATGAATTGCATAGTGTAGATTTAAGTCTAGTTTGGTTTTAGTTTAAAGTTGAGAATACTTCCCACATTTAGTAAATGTCGATAAAAGTTTTCAACAATTATTAGTGTTTTAACAAATGTTGGTAAAAGTTTTCAACAATTATTAGCGGTGTTTAACACGTGGTAGTAACAATTTTTTGAGACGACAAGAATTTACCAACAATTAACATCTTAGGGAACGAAAAAAAAAAAACGCCAGCAAAAGTCCTTTTTATCATGGTGCCATTAATATTTTTAAGTAACATTGCGAAAACCTTTTGGTTCCATGACCGAAACCCATTCTTGTATTATTGCTTATAGATCTTCATTGTATTTAAGAATAATCACACTACCAATGCATTTTTAATAAATATATTGACTTGTTTCTTATTTTTCTAAACAACTAAATAATAGAATAAAATATTACTTCTTTGAATTAATTTTCGTTTTTTTATAGTTCTTTTTCATCCAAAAAGTTGAACATTTGATTTGGGGGTTCGAACTTCAAATTCGCTTGCAACTCGCATGTCTTTAAATTTGAAAATTTGTCTCTCGTTATGTCCCAGCCTTTCTTTATTTGGGCGCTCTGGTATGGCCCAAGACTCAAAGGCCCCATTTGACTAATAACGATTAAATATAATTTTTCATAATAAGTAATTCTCTAGAGTTAATAATAAATGAATTATTAATACCATATTTTATAAAGTATTGTATATTTTACGTTTTATGAAATTAGTTATCCAATAGATACATAATTCTTTCATCACTTATTATATTTAAACAAGAGAAATACCTTCCCTACTCCTTCAAAGTTTATTTCGATGTGATTTGAAGAGGAAATTGGCACAACATTGAGAAAGATATATTTGAATTCCCACAAACCCATAACATATGTAATCTAATTTCACGTTTAATTCGGTAAATCAAATATGCCCCAAGAGCATTAAGAGAATGGAAGTGTTTGAAAATGTTACGACTAGTAACCTATAGATTGTAACTTGTAACAGAAATTACGAGTGTTTAGTAAAGATTGCAACTTATACTTAAAATAGAAGAAAAAATAATTAAAATTGTAGTAAAAATTATTGGTGTTAATTACCTCAAAAAAAATTATTAGCATTTTAAAAAAATTATAATTTACAACTAAAATCAGTAATAAGAAGCTAAAAGCTAATAGCAAAAGTATAGCCAAACACCCTCAATATAACGTTTTGCTAGTACAAAAATACATGGGTTTAAGTGTTTTTTTTATTATCATTTTGTTCTCCAACTTTTTGTATATGTCTATTAGCTTTGAATATACAATTTTTCATAATATTATATCCTTAAAAAATGTAGGATATGCAATACCACCTTTCCCATTGCATTGCATATTCTCCACCATCGAATAATATACTCTCATTCTTCATTTAAACATCAAGATTAATCTCGTTTCTATTATCCAATATTGATCTCATTTGGCAACTTAACTTTAAATTAAACTTTTTACTTAAAATTTCTTTAAATCAAATAAATAAAAAATTTGTTTAGTAAACAATATGAGTGACTTTAACGAAAAAGTAATAAGCCAAAAAATTTAATTTAAAGTGGCTTTAAGCCAAAAGAACTTTTAACTCAAAAAAAAAAATTATTATGATTTTTAAAATTTTATTTTATATAATTTTATATTTAATATAAATCTTGTTTGATAGATTTTGACGAATAAATTTTAAAAATATAATTTTCATAAAAAAATGAAGGTGTATAATAAAAATTTTGATATTTAAAAAAAAAAATATATATATAATTATGTTATATAAAAAAGCAAAAAAACTAAAAGGCAAAAAACTTTTGAGTTTTCAAATAAAACTTTTTTACTTTTTTTGACTAGAAGCCAAGAGGGCTCTAAGCCCTTTGCCAAAGGAAACCGTAATATTCTACCCAAAATAAACATAGTATGCATGGATTTATATTATTTAAAATTTCATCCCATCTCCTAAATATTATATATTTCATCCTATATCCCAAGGTATCATGTCTCTTTATTTTTCTATACCTTCTCATTTTATATTCGAACAAATAAACAGGTCCCAAGCAAAAAATAGTTGCAGCTTATATTACTGGATTTTGGAAAAATTATTAAATAATTCCACAATATCATATATCGTTATTTACGTATTATTCTCGATAAATAAAATTATTCAATGTATACTAAATGGATCAATATTTGTGTCTCAGTCTCACCTAATTTTGCTACATCATTGGGTTAAAATACCAAAATAATCAATGTCACATAATATTATGATACTACCGAATAATTACTTTTCGATCTTGATTTGGTAAAATCCTACCCCATTTGGGATAAAATGGATTAAATGGTTTGTTTTATATTTTGAAATAGGTTGAAAACTAACTAAAATATGGCAATGCAGCCATGCTTAGTCATTGAGGCCATGTTTGGTAATGAAATAAATCAAATAGGATTTAACTATTTTTATTTAGTCTCATTTACAACTATGTTTGGCAACTATTTTTACTTGGGATATAAAATTAACTTTCAACTAATTTTATAACCCATTTGAGACTTTCTCAATCCCAAGGTGGGCAAGGTTGAGTTAATCCTGGCATTATTATCAATAAGAGGAATAAAAGAGCATCTTACGAAATTGCTCTCAATATAAAATATGTTCAAGCTAATATTTTTTTGTCACTTTTCTCGGTTCGGCTTCTGCCTTTTTCGGGGGCCTCTATGTTTCCTTTGCTTGACGTTAATGGTAACGTTACTTGCAACATGAGAAGGTTAAAATTCCCATATGAACCAAAAACAGAATTTTGCTGGTTTATATTGAATTTGAAGTTATGTCGTGGAATAATTTTGGTATTGAAGATGATAGCTTTGATGTTGTTCTTATTTGCATAGATTTTTCGAATATTACAATTTTTCCATTTGTTAGAATTTTACTAAATTCTTAGAAAACATTTTTGTACATTTCAGTAAAACAAATAAACAGTCTATTTATTCATAAGTTATTCTACTTCCAAACAAACACATTTCGGTTAAAAGAAAAACACCTAAATTAATAATTCAATCTATAATACTCTAATAACTAATAATCCAAATATATTAATTATTTCATAACAATAGTCGTTCAATGAAATGAGCCCTCAATGTATCACATTCATGGTACACTTGTAATAAATAACAACATCAGAGATCATATATAGAATCCTAATTATTTACATATTGATAAGGTGTTTTTACATATTGTTACGATTTTAGTATAAACTGTTAAGTGATTTTTTTTTTTACAAACCAAACTAAAATTTTATTCTAATCAATTAAGTTCGGCTAATTAATTCTTTACAGTTTGACCAAAAAAAACAGCCTAGCCAAACTACTAAAAAAATAGAAAACTGTACGTTATCAAACATAGGTTGAATTTTCAAGCAGTGTTTGACAAGCCCTATTCCCACATTATAGGCCGGACAAGTCAATCTTTCTGGATGGATGAGCATGATTTTTAAAAATAATAATAAATAAATAAATAAAATAAAAAGAAAAATAATATATGGATGCACCATTCTCCAATGGAGTGCGCTGCCGAGCCTTGAACGTTGACCCAACAGGGCAACAATATTATTCTCCATTTATGAACCCTGTTATCAAAAAAGGGACATCGCAGAGTGTACCTCAAATTCCAATATTCCATACCCATTTAACTCTCTCCATAGACTATATATACCTCTAATCCTCCTCTCATTTCTTCACAACTCCGAAGACTCCTTTATAACTTGATTGAACTTCGATTTCCTTCCTATACATCCACTACCTACCAGCTATCATGGCCGTCATTACCACAACCCAGGAGTACACTTGCTCAATCCCTCCAACAAGGATCTTTAAGGCTTTGGTCCTCGATTCCCACAACCTCATTCCTAAGCTTGTCCCTCAATCCATCAAGAGCATTGAATTTATTCAAGGAGACGGTGGTGTTGGCAGCATTAAACAAACTAACTTCTCCCAAGGTATATTACTCCCAGAGATTTTGCATAGATATATCATGTTATTAAATCAATTAATGGCGCTAAAGATTTGTGTACTATGATTTTGTAGGGAGTCACTTTAAGTACATGAAGCACATGATGAATGTTCTTGACACGGACAATTGCTACAGCAAGTACACTTTGGTCGAAGGTGACGCGTTGGGTGATGCCCTTGAGTCTGTTGTTTATGAGATCAAATTTGAGGTATCAGGTGCCGGAAGTGTTTGCAATACCACAAGTCACTATCACACAAAACCTGGCGTTGAGCTCAAAGAGGAGGACATCAAAGCTGGCAGAGACAAGGCCATAGGAATGTACAAGGTTGTGGAAGACTACCTTATCAACAACCCTAATGCCTATGCTTAAATTAAGTTATTTTTTGCTTTGTTCTACTGCATATGTGTGGTTATTGTCGCCCTTTGTTATACAGGTAGTCGATTTTTTTTTTCTTTTTTTGTCTTAGATTTTAGTTTCTGCTTGTAATTAAGGATCCCTCGTATACGGGATCATTTGTTGGAGAATAATGAATCAATATAAATCAACATATTGTTATTTTACTGTTATTTTTCTTTTTGATCTGTGATTTCCATTGCCATGTACTAAAAGCATGACTTTAGCAAGATTTGGTTGACTTAACGAGTGAACTTTTACTTCACTGAGAAATAAAAACTATCATCAATCAAATTATGATTCCTAATGGTAATGGATTGAATACTATATAATAAAAATAAGTTAATTAATATTCACAAAAGGGAGGTATGACGCATGTTGAAATCTTAGTGTGTGTTTGGACCTTCTTACGTAAGAGAGAGAAAATCAAAAGATAAATTAAAGTTGGGAAAAAAAATCTGACTTCTTGGTTCTAGAGAAAAGAGAACAAAAAGGCCAAAATGAGAAGTCCTCTGAAGTTTCTTTTAAACAAATGAATATGATGATATTTGAAATATTGGAGGAATAATTGAAGGTACCCAGATTTTTTATCCAAAATCTTACCTAAAAAATGAATTGTATAGTGTAGATTTAGGTCTCCTATACTTTCCACCTTGAGTAAACGTTTGCAGATTTTTTATCCAAAATTTGCAAACGTTTAGATCTCCTAAACGTTTGCAGACATGATTTTTGGACACCAACAAAAATTTACCAACATTTGACATTTTAATGGGAATAATAAACACCATGCAAAATCTTCAAAAAGAAAAAATGCCAGCAAAAGTCCTTTTTATTGTAGTGCCATTAATATTTTTAAGTAAAATTGTACAAAAATCTTTTGATACCATGACCGAAACCCATTATTGTATTATTGTCTACAAAATTTTATTTTATTTAATAAGTAATTATTGACCGCAAAAAATAGCATAAACAGTTGGTGCCCTATGTCCTTTTTCAACTACAAGATGATATGAGATTTTATATTTTGTTAGGAGTTTCACATTATTTTGTGGCTAATAAGCGACATAGCACACCGCTGTTTATGTCCCTCTCAACAGCTAATATTTTTTTATATTTAAGAGTAACCGCACTACAAATGTATTTTTAACATATATATATATATATATATATATATATATTGACTTATTTCTTATTTTTCTAAACAACTAAATAATAGAATAAAATTACATCTTTCAATTAACTTTCGTTTTTTATAGTTCTTTTTATCCAAAAATATGAACATTTGTTTTGGGGTTCGAATTCCAAATTCCCTTGCAACTCACGTGTCTTCTTGGGAACTTGTCTCTGTTTATGTCCCAGCCCTTCTTTTTGAGCGCTCTGGTATGGCCTAAGACTCCAAGGCTCCGTTTGATTAATAACAACGAGAGAATATATATATTTTTACATAATGATTATATTTTAAGTGTTGAACTGAATTTATATGAATTATATTTCTCAAGACTAAGTAGTTTTGGATGTTAAATTTTTCGAATTAAATATTTCAAATTTAATCCATTGTTTTATTCGTTTACTTTATAAAATAACAATTTAATTCAATCTTTTATTTATTTTTATAAGAATTATATAAGATAAATAAATTGATAATAAAAATATTTATATAAATAATTTAGCATTCACTTTTTATTTTGTAAAATGCCCTTAATTTCGTTTTTAGCCTGGGCAGAGACAATAACATCATTATTGACTATCTATTAAGGTCTAATTTCATATAATAATTATTTTTTATTTTTAAATTTTACTTATTTATATTTTTAATAGAAATTATATATAAATATAAATATTTTTTTATTTTTTCTTACTATTTTGATTTCTCTCACTACATAAACTGAAAAAATAAAAGACTTCAAATAAAATATGAAAAATTTAGAAAAAAAATAGAATTAAGTTATAATAAATAGGGCCTGTTTGGGATAGCCTTTAAGACGGCTTTTTTGCAAAAAAAAATCGACTTTTAAGTTGTCCTACTTAGTTTTAAAAAAAATTCAATTATCTTTTCTTTTCATCTCTTAATTTAAAAAAAAAACTATACATTTCACAAACATCCTAACTTTTTTTAAAATAAAATTATTAAAATACTCTTACTTAAAAAAATCAATCCTATTCACAAAAATAAAAATAAAAATAAAAAATCGTGCCAATATCCCAAATACTTCAACTTAAAACCTAAATGTAAGGATATTTTAGACATTTTAATAAATAAAAATAAAAAAAACTACTACAAAAAATTATCCCAAACAATCTAATTTTTTTTATTTTTTTATTTTTAATAAAAAACTAAACTTCTTACCAACCAAACTTTTTAAACATCACAAACAGGCACTTAAGATAACTCGTTGATTTCTTTTATATTTTTATTTAAAAAAATTGTACTTTCCAAGTTATTTCATCAAGATTAATAAAAACAATAAAACCATTTAATTAACATAAAAAACATTTAAAATAAAAAAACGCTAAAAATGTTTGGTTTAAGTCAATTGCCAAAACATGGAATTGAGAGTCAATAAGTAATTTTATTTAAGGGTAAATATATAATTTTATATTTAGTTCTATGAAACTTGTAATTCTTGTGTATCCCACCTCCCTCCTGAAACTAATTATCCCATAATCTATGAAATTGAGAGTTATTAAGAATAATTAGTTCAACCATTATTTTAGTAAACAAACATGGAATTAAATTATCTCTTAGACTAATAGTTCAATTCAATTTTTTAATTCAACACTCCAAACATGGCCAATAAGTAATTTTATAAAATTAGTAGTGAATGAATTATTAATATTGCATTCTCTTAAATGTTATATATCTTATATTTTGTAAGATTAATTATATAATAGAAACATAATTCTCCTATCACTTGCATTCAAACAAAAGAAATTCATTTCCAATTCCATCAAAATTCATCTTAATGTGATTTGAAAAGAAAATTGCCACAAGATTGAGATAGATATGTTTGAATTTTCACAATTCTGTGAGATATATAATCTAAATACATGTTTAATTCGATCATTCAAATATGTCCTAAGAGCTTTGAGTATATAATGGAGCATATATCGTTTTGATAAAACATAAAATTTATATGGTGTAAGTGTTTTATTTTTAAGGGTAAATTACACTGACCTTCTTTGAGATTTAGTAAAACACTAATTACCTTCCATGTGGTTTTAAAAGTATCACTAATTTTTCCTGAAATTTTAACATCAATTAAGCCCAACCGTTAAAATATTTAACGAAAATCACTATTCTCACCCAAAATCGCCCTCAAAACCACACCCATATCCCAAAACCACCGCCCAAACCCTCACGTTGAGACCGCCAACCCCCACACCACCACCACCGCCGCCACCACCGCCCCAAACCGTCACTAACCTCGTCTGCTCTCTCTCACTCTCTCTCTGCCATCCACCCTTACCGCGACCAACGCTGCCGCCGTTCACAAGCAGCTCCTCTTCCGGCGACTCTCCTCTCTCTCCGCCGCAGTGGGCTTGTATATATATATATATATACAAAAAAAAAGAAAAAAATAAGACTAGGTTTGTATATACATACATACATACATACACAGAGAGAGAGAGAGAGTGGCGTCGCCGGAAGAGGAGTCGCCTGTGAACAGCGGCGGCATTGGTCGCAGCAAGGGTGAATGGCAGAGAGAGAGAGCGAGAGAGAGTAGAGGAGATTAGTGAGGGTTTGGGGCGGCGACGACGACGGCGGTGGTGACAGCGACGGTATGGGGGCTGACGGTCGGCGATGTGGGGCCGGCGATAATTTTGGGGTCTGGTGTGGTTTTTGGGGGTGGGGGTGATTTTGGGGTTTATGGGTGATTTTTAAAGGATAGGTGGTCTTAAGGGTGGTTTTGGGTGAGAATGGTGGTTTCTGTTAAATATTTTAACGGTTGGACTTAATTAATATTAAAATTAAAATTTCATGAAAAGTTAGTGATATTTTTAAAACCACAAAGAATGTGAGTGACGTTTTGCTAAATTTCATGGGAAATCAATATAATTTATCCTATTTTTAATATTTTGTCCTCCACTTTTTGTATATCTCGTATGTGTTCTTTCATTAGCTCCGAATATATCTTTCAAAAGTTAAGATATGCAATAGCACATCTCCCATTGTATTACATATCTTCCGCCATCTAATATACTTTTATTCTTCATTCAAGTGCCAAGACTAATGTATCTTATATTATCCAATGTTGGCCTCTTTTGACAACATGACTTTAAGTTAAATTTTTTATTTAAAGTCACTTTAAACTAAATAAACAAAAATAATAATAGTTTAGTGAACAATATAGGTGAGTTTAACCGAAAATGCAATAAGCCAAAAAACTTAACTTAAAGTGACTTTAAACCAAAAGAAACTTTATGTCAAAAAATTATTATAATTTTTTAAAATTTATTTTTACATAATTTTATATTCAATATAAATTA
>JAOTRH010180062.1:0-12037 GCA_034768845.1 Heliamphora exappendiculata | reverse complement strand
TATATATATCGATTTTATGATCAAACAGAAACTCTTTCGAGTTTTAGTCTCTTGTTCAAATATAAACTCGTAATCTTTCAATCCTTATCAGAATCAGCTTCCGACATCCAAGTTGTATAAGGATTCTTTGTTTTGCTGTGTTATACAAATATAACACTGATTCGAGCCTTATCTGCCAAAAAATAGCCGACCACCACCACAGCCGAACCACCACTGCTGGCCAAAACCCGGCGCCGCCGCATGCCGCTGCTTCAGGCGGATTTTTTCGCCACTCCTAAACTCTATTTTCGTCCCTATTTTTTTCTAAAAAATAGCTTACAAAAAATACTATTTCTTTTGTCAAAAAATCAGAACAAAAAATGCCTTGAAAACATCTTTCGATGAGGGCCAAACAACCCTCGCCGCCGCCGCCGCCCCTACTATCTTACGCAGCTGCCCGTTTGAGTCTCGTTCTGTGGTTGTTTCAACTCCCATTTTCTCTTGTTTTTAGCACTGATATACAACATGAAATTCAGAAGAACGCCCCGAAAGTAGTCTCGAAGAAGCTCAAAAAACAGCCCCAAACAGCCTTGCCGCCACCGCTGCTGCTACCGTTTTTCTATCATCTTTTGCTGTTGTTTTTCCTCGTCTTTTTGAACTGTTTTTCAGCATTGTTTACTGTTATTTTATGTCTAAAAAATTTCTCAAAACTAGTCCCAAAAATGTAGCAAAAAAATAAAAAAAAAAGCCCCAAACAGCCGCCGATGCCACCACCGCCGGTGCTATTTTTTCTACCGATTTTTGCTGGTTTTTGGACCTATTTTGCTGCTGTTTTTTAATACTTAAAATCTGCAGAAAACTTGCTAAAAAACTATTTAAAAACCATTGAAAAACCACCATGATCCGTGGCCCGAAAAACCCAAAACCACCGTCAGTGCTACCGGTTATGCCGCCGCCTGTTCTTTGTGTTCTTAGACATTCAAATATGTTCTTAAATATTCTAAATAATACTTAAAAATAAATAAAAGTTTTTATATCGAAAACCTATGTCCCGTAGGCTCACATTCAAACTAAAAATGTTTAAACTATCACGATCAACTCTTATGATTAAAAAATAAATAATAATCATCATTCAACCATTCAATCAAACATGAATAAAATAATGATCATAAAATCGGGATTAGAACGCCTGTAAAACAAAGTTAGTACAGTTCTAAATCTACCCGGTCCCTCGATTAACTGTAAACAAAATTAAAATGGCTCCGATGGCAATTGTTGGAAGCAAACTGCTAAGATCATTAATTTGTAAATTATTTTTTGAAAAAATGAAACTAGACGGGCAATCGCTGAAACAAGCTCCAGATAAATTTTTTTTATATTGAACGATCAAAATAAAATTTCGTACCACCACAGTTAATTCAGATGAATACCTTTTGGTTGATTTTTCAACTACAAATTTTGATTTCCCGAGTTAAAGCTCTGATCAGATCTTCTACTGTATTTTCAATGCGATTTCTGAACGTAATGTGGGCTACGATCCTTCGAAAACTGGTACCGGCAGAACCTGGGCTACAGTAGGAACATGTAGATTAATTATAACATAGACTTCTAGTGTAATCCAGATACCCATCCAGCTGTTTCCATAAATATGCAAACCTCTCAGCGGTTTCTGTAATTATGAAAACCTTGTAGCGATTTTTACAATTTTCATAAAATACTAAATTACAATTCATAGCACTAAAGAACTGCAACAGCACTCTTAGCTATAATCTCAAGACCAATTTGTATTGAGCTCTTGTTATTAAATGCTTAACTCATCTCCTCACATTAAGATTCCCGATACTCGCTAATTAAATTTAATTATTGATAATTTAATTTAATTGGCATCTTAAAAAAATTTTAAACCCTTCCGCTTAACTTATTTGACTGCCGGATAATTAAATTCACCTGCAAAGTTTGGCCCAATCAAAACTTATAAACTTTCTTAAGGGAGTATCGTCAATTCCGAACAATCGTGATGTGGATTCCGTCAATAAATTAATATTCACCACATAATTAATACTGCTATCCAACTCACCAAGACTATTAACCCATAAAAGATCACACATTCTAATTAATTAAAATAACGAATATTAAATACACGCAAATAATAATTATTTCAAGATTAATAGTATAAGCACTAATAATAGCCATATGGTGTAAATTAATTTATATAGTCAGTATAAAATTTTTTACCCCAATATGGTTCTGTTCAATACACACAAAGTATACTAGCACAGCAAGTCGGAACAATAGACGAGCTATTATCTGTTCCTCGTAACGAAAACAGGCCTACTAAACTCTGTACAACAGTCGTACCAATGATTTGTCCAATTCTATTTAAACTGTGAACAGCAAACTTATATTCTGCAAGAACCTATAATCTGGACTTCTCTATGCAAGTCGTACTCTACACACCAGATTAAATACTATACAGAATAAAGGATATTCATGCATAATATTTAAAGAAATGATATTGCATACATTGCTCATTAAGATTCTTATAAAATTAAAAAAAATAATTTTATTAAAATAAAATTAAATATTAAAACCAAATAAAATTCATAATTTTTAGTATACAACCCTGACACTAACCTTGTCGCCCCTGGGACTCGATTGACAATTACAGACTCTCGTCCCATTAACCTAGGTCCGGGTTATGCTAAGACTCACTAGACAATCACAAGTTCTATAATTTACCACAACAACAAACACTCATAATGGGCAACACTTTATTTATGGAGGCAAATAATCCGAAGAACGAAGCACCTATTTGCGCATATTTTCATACTTTCACCGATAAGCAATTTAAGCCCAGATTAACCACATTATTTCGGTACGTCTAATAAATCATTTAAACAAAATAACAACACCTACAAGTGTGCAATCCAAACCCATGGATTAATCTACAACATTTTCACAATGTTAAACAATTTCAACCCAAGTTTGAAATTAAACCACAACCCTCAAGGTTAGCTCAAAATCACAAAAATTCATCCTTCGTAACATTTTCTTGAATCCTTGTCATTTTCAAAGATTGTTTTGAAATTTTATTTACTCAATCTTATTAATCCAACCAAAACATACGTAATACCTCATAAATACAACAAAAGCTCACAGAGCAACTCATAAACTCAACCAAACTAGGGTTTAAAGCATGATATCACCACCCATGGCATTTTAATCTCCTAAAAATGCATTTAATTACATGAATCAAGGTAGTCTAGTATCTTACCGTTTTGGTTAAAAATTCAAAGCTTTAATCACTTGAGTAGATCAATTTCGTCAGCAAGGAAAGAAAGGAGGAAAACTTTTGAACTTAATATCTCCAACAATGGAGAGAGAGAGAGAGAAAGAGAGAGAGGGAGAAACTTTGGCTCAAATGTCAAAGCCACTACCTGCCACATCCACTTAAACCCCTGACTAACCGATCGATCAGTCTAAAAATCGCTCGATTGGTCCTCTCTAAAAAGGATCACTTTGCCATTTAAACACTCAAAATGATTTATTTATAGGCCATATAGGTGCAATACAACACCTCACAAACAATTTATTATGTGAGAATGTCATTATAAGAATTAAAACAATACTAAAATGAAATCGGGTCTCACAGGCCACCACCACTGCTGGTATCCATCACCCTCTCCTCTTGGTTCTCTCTCACTCTCTCTCTCCCCCTCTCTCCCTCTCTTTCTCTCCTCTCTCTCCCCTCCTCTCTACCCAACTGAAACCACCAACCACTAAAACTGCCACCATCCCTCTCCCTCCTCTCGGTTCTCTTCCTCTCCGTTCTAGTCTCTCTCCCTCTCTTAGCTCTCTCTTTCTCCCCTTTCATCTCTCCATGAACCAAAATGACCTGAAACCACCACGTCTTCACCACAAACCTCCAACCACCAACTAACACCACCACCACACTACCAAACACATCAACCACCACCACCACCATACACACGTCATTCACCTCCAACCACCAAAACCACCATCGTTTAATGCACCAGAACTAATACCATCACCATCCGAAGCCACCTCTATGGAAAACCACCACACCGTCGCCACCTACCACCTCCTCAGCCATCTAGCACCTATATAGTGCCACCACAACTCACCACGGCCACCCCGAACCACCCTAGAAACATCAGCCCCAAATTCTCCTCTCCAAAGAATTTTAAAAAACAATTTCATTGAGCCACTTTCGACCATCGTAGCCACCACTATGGTCCACCATTTTTGCCTCCAAAACCCTGTATAAAACCACCTCACAACCACCTTCACATGGCCACCAACGGGCGTCCATTTTGAAGTACAGATTGTCCGAACAGAGGCTCCACAGTTGGATGAAAAAACCCAAACACATTACATATTCTCTACGATATTTTTTTAAAATTACAAAATATATAGGAAATATATAAAAAATAGAATAATAGATATAAAATCGTAGCTAAATTATTAATTCTTTGTGTATTATTATCTAGATTTAGATATTTCTAGACAAGTTGATTGAATAAGTTCGGCTAAGTCGGTGAGTCGTTTGATATATGAGCTAGTTAAAATTTTCAATTCACTGTTTTATAGCGATTTGTGTATTATGATCGATGATGATACTATTGTAAAATTGTGAATATTATAAAGAATGAAAGAATGATAATTTAAACGGCGTCCCAGCCACTAAGGGACTATAAAGCATACTAGCTATGAGACGATGTAAGGGCGGAGAATCATGACCAGGTAATCATCTTTAATTATGTTGGGTAGCTCCCTAGATTGCTGGTAAAATCATTAAATATTATCATTCAAAAAGTAAAAATGAGAAATAGCTCATATATTTATACACGCACACTAACTTTGCTAATGAACGTTAATTTTGTGAATCTTGGTGGCATGTATGAACTATAAGGAATGAAGTGGCAACTAGGAAAAGACTTTCCTTCTATTTTGTTATGTAAATTTTGTAAATTTGTACTCTCTTTCATATGGTATAAAAACGATGACATGTATAAATGCACATTTAGTATGCTTTGAGAATTTTTGAATCACTGTGAGATTGATTAAAAATATCGAAATAAAATAACTTATTTCCTTCAATCTATGCTTATAAAAGAAAAACTTTTTGATAAAGTAATGAAATTTTACTTACAAAATTCTCCCTTTTTGAAACTCCAAAAAGCTTAAATGAAATCGTTTTATAAACAAATAAAAAGTTTTAGAAGAAAAGAGGTCTTTGGTGGGTTTTGATTCACTGACCGATCATGAACGCTATTATCGAAAATGGGTTGTGACAGTCTCATTTACTGAAAACGATAAATACTTTGTAAAATAAAATGTCTCATTTATAGAATAGTTCATTTATCTTGGTTGCCATCCTCAGCTATAATAGATAGTAGAATTCTCTTGTACCGACCTATCAAAAATGTACCATTTAGAGATAAAAGAGGTGAACAATCACTACTACAAAATACTTAAATCACTTAAAAAATTTAAAAGATCTCGGTTTTTGTAAAAGTATGATTTAAAAAATGAAGAAAGATTTTTAATCTCGATTTAAAAATTAACTGAGATAACGTATATAAGATTAAAAACCTTTAATATCAGTTATTCTAAAAACCGAGATGTAATGTTCCTCTAATTTTTTCCCTCCCGCACGCACGGATAGAAACCGAGATGCAATGTAGCTCTAATTTTTCCCGCGCGCTCGTGGATAGAACGATCCAATCTCTCTCTCTCTCTCTCTCGCGCGCGCGTGCGTAACCCTAAATTGCCAGAGAATATGCCGCCGTCTCTCGCGCAACCCTAAATCTCGCGATTAACAAAATTTGAGAGCATGCTGTTCTGCGTTTCTTGGATTCGAGAAAGTTATAAGTGAATCCTAACCCAGGTGAGTGTTTCTTTGATTTTAATTTCTGTGATTTTGTTGGAGCAACCCAAATCTATATCCCCTCACTATCGCCTCCAGGTAAGCGTCGTGAATGTTGAAGGTCAAAGCTTTAAATTCGTACATTTTGCTTAGGGATGGGTTGAGATTAATATATCTGAGTTCCCAAATTAAGAAGGGAACCATAATGGAAGCAAGAGTACGACCCTCGAGTGGGATTTGGGGTTCTTCTCTCTTTATTTTCTAAATTGGGGGAAGAACCAGGTTCGATTGCCATTTATCCTTTTTTCTTATTTCTCTCCATCCCTTTGTGTTCACACACACATATACATACATCTATATTCCCCCCAATTTTTGCAATTTATGCTTTGTCTTTCCTCTACCTTACTCTGATTCTTATATCAACATACTTGGCTGATGCTTCACTTTTTCATAATTTGTTTTAAAAAAAAACTGATTTGAATATTGCTGTGGGAATTTAGATAATGTCAACATGATTTCATGTGATTGTGGTTAAAAGTTGCTTGGGGAGATGAAACATTAATTGCAGAGTTTGAAAAGAAAAGGATAACCATGGGCATCTGTGGAAAAGAATTGAAGCTTCCATATCAGAATTCCCTTGAAAGAGTTGTTTCCCAAAAAGCTCTGCAAATGGGAAGCTTATTTCCATGCCAAATTCGTGTGGTGGGCTTTCTATGTGAGGTTTGTCTTACAACTCTGTTTCTAGTTACTCTTACTTCATTTGGTACCTTTGAGTTTGGTAGAATTTCATTTTTTACATTTTCAACTGAGTTAATTCATGGAATTCATGTCTAGATATTATCAGTAAGTGGGATCTCTAGTTTTGCTATTCAATTTTGTGCTTCCATGTTCTCCTTTTTTAAGTTCTTTACATATTGGTACTCTTTTGGTAAATTTTTCTGATAGGCAGTTTGTTGTGAAAAATTGAGGCCTCTGATGTTCAATTTTCATTAGATGCTAGTTGTTACGAGCGAACCTTAAAAACTAAGGATTTTTGCCCTGTTTTTCTGCTTTCATTAGATGATTAATGTTCCTGATTGCTCAAATATATCATAGTTCTTTTACTATTTTCATTATTGAGAAAAATGATCAGAAAAGAATGATTTTCTGGATTTTCACAAATAGTTAATTTCATTAACGGTATATATTTAAAATTAAACAAGTTTTATAATTTGGCCAGGAGAAATATAATTCGGTAAGTTTTATATCGAGGCACTTCAAACTTCAGCTGCAAATTAAGGAGAGCCCCAAAGGAGTCGATTTGAAGTATGATCTACCGTGGAAATCACTTCTAATGCAGAATTTGATCATTTCCTTGTTCGGACTTTACTCAAAGTTGCTGAATCATGGTCTAGTTATAAGGCTTTATCTTCTTCCACTCAAAACAAAAGACTTCAGAAAAATCAAATATTCTACATTTCTCTTTGTTTTTTAAAAGCCAAGAAAAAAAATAAAGTTATGAAAGGAACAAGTAATTAGAGACTCGAATAGTCATTTAAGAGTTAAAAAATCTCAGTATTTTGATCCTACAATTGGGCAATTACATACATTCTTATGATTGCGTACAAATAGAATCTTTATACAAAACTTGAAAACTTTAAGAATTTCAACATATAAATGAATTACTTTTAACAGCCATCTGCATGTAAATCTTTGAGTGTCTGTAAAGAGAAGTGGAGTTTCAGAATTTTCATCCTTTAAAGAAGACAACCCTCCACAATAATTTGAACTACTTTTGTTTGAACAACATTAACCATTTATCTTGATTCGAAGGAGAGAAAATGAAACACCTATTATTTTGTCTGGGCAACATTAACCTATTATGTTGATTCATTCTTTTGATTGTTGTTATTTTAGTCATGGCTCTTTGCTATTATTTTTCGGAGATACATTTTTACCTTATACGCAAATGTCGATTTCAATTGATCATTACTGGTGTTGAAGTGTTTTTACCTTATACCTTTGATTTTTTGCTTTATTGTGACTTGTGACAAAAATATTTTTCTTTAGCCTTTTTCATAAAGTATGGGCAATTGCAGATTCAAAATGGCAAGGCTTTCTTTGTTTTAAAGAGTAATTGCGGCAATGCAGGTCAAATTCATTTGTATCATTTTGCTTTGTTGTTTTTTTCCTTTTTTAATCATTTAATGTGTATCCGGAGTGTGAATTTAATATTTTAGGAGTTGAACTCTTTTTACTTGTAAATTTGCAGTTAGTTTCTTTGACACAAGGTAGGAATGTGTTAACTAATGATATTTTAAATGACGAAAGTAAGTACTGTAAGTTAACTGCTGTTGTTATTGGATGCTTGAGGTGGCATGACTACAAGTTCAAGTTGATGAGCAAACATGTTGATGAACTACATGTTGAAGGCAATACATGGCGAGACTTATATGGAGAGATTAAAACATTGCAAGTTTTTTTTGTCGATCGACCAAGGTCAAGGGACTGTTCAGAGGATAGCTACTGTCGTTTTCTTTTTTTTTGTTTGTAATTTCTAGTTGTCTTTTGCTAGTTTTTAAAAGGTTTTGATTCCTAATTAGATACTAAGTTGGAGTCTCTTTATCTTCAATTTCATAATTGATGCAATGGAATTATTTATGTAATACAGAGTTTTAAAGTTCAATATATATTTAAACCTTGTTAATTCGTTGTTGTCTTTGATGAAATTTAATTGTCATAATTTTTTATGCACTTATTGTATTACAGGAAACAAGTTTTATGGGTTATGCATGTAGTGAAAAAGATCTTTATATAATTTTTTTAATAGAAATTATGTTTTTTAATCACGGTTAAAACCGAGATTGTTAATATTTTTTTATTACGGTTATATAAAAAAATTGAGATCTTTTATATGAAATAATCACGGTTTTATAAAAAATTGAGATCTTTTACAAGAAACAATCACAGTTTTAAAGCAAGATCGAGATTGTTTCACAGTGAAAAACCGAGATGGTATAGATATGATCTCCGATATAAACCGAGATAGTATAGAGATGATCTCAGTTAAAAATCGAGATTGTTTTTTGAAATTTTTAATCACGCCCGAATACATCTCGTTTTTAGAACGGAGATAGTATACTTCTAATCTCGGTTAATAACCGAGATGCTTTAAGATTTTTGTAGTAGTGAATGACTAAAACTATCTATACAAGCTCGGAAAGCAACAAATAAACTTTTGAAATATATATAAATAGAGTCATATTCAAAAATAATCGAACTGTCAGGATTGCTACTCCTTGCAGCATCAACATACTACAGAAGTTGGTCGAACAATAATGAGTAGTACTCAAGAATTTCACTCTTTGCTTTTTTGACCTTCATCCAAGCTTTTTGATAACTAATATTCACACCATAATTGGATTTACACTCGTGAATGACATCAATTGGTCGTTTTAGCAGTTTAGAATGAATATCTTCAATAATCAAACTGCCAACTGAATCAGATGTCATTCGAGAATTCTTAGAAGTATGCACAGTTGCTCCACACGTATGAGCGTTAACAAGCTTTTATATATATATATAAACCTGTTTGATGATTGTACCCTTAGATAAATCATCCACTACACCCTTGCTACCAACACGAACATTTGGCAATTATGCGTAAACTGTCATTCTTTCATAAACAAACTCAAAACCACAATTAATAATGTAATTACACAAATAAAGTGCAAACTTCACGTGCTCCACGTTCAAATTTTTGTCCAACAAAACTAATGCACCTTGACCATGATGAGGATAATGACACCTTCTCCTTGTGTGAGCTAAATGTTGCCAACATATCTTCCTTTACAAATTCTAACCTCCATTCCATCGATGCATCATCTAACCACATATAATCATCGTATTTGTCTACATGTTCATCGCCATCATCCTCGTTGACGTCAAGACGATTTTTTGCAATGCTTTAAATCAACATCAACTTCGTCAATACCATGGAAGTAACCAGCGGAAACATTATTTGTAAATTATCATCATTGTCCAGCAAACAATTGAAGTGTCACGATAACAAAAATCCAACGATGTCAAAGTAGCATGCTTAATATTACACTTCGAACTGGTAGTTTTAATCAACTGCTCATAAATTCAACTCTTACAAATTATGATACTAGCAATATATCCATTATGTGTGCACAAAAAAAAAAAACAATCGAATATTCATTATCTTCCTTCTGCACATCAAATAACCTAGAAAATAATAATGCATCATCTTCACATAAAACAAAATATGCCTGTGTGACAAAATATAGTATTAGTGAAAAAAATGAAACATTTATTTCCCTAACTAAAATTGTCTCTTATCCACGAAAATAACACATTATCCAATCTCTGGTTCAACACATCTCTTTTGCGCATATAATATCACGTCGCCAATGTCTCACTACAGGAAATGAGGCATTCACTTGTGTAGACAAACATAACTCTATTTATTCACGAAATAATACATTTCATGTGTTCAGTTGAAAAACACAAATTAGTTCGTAAAAATGAGACTCCCAATTTGTATCTAGAAATGTATCATTAGATTAGAAAAATGAGAGAATACGTAATTCCATTGAAAACTACTGGATTCCAAGCACTATAAGACATTGTATATTAATGTAAAATCAACAAAAATTCACCGAATAATTGGAAAAATTTAAAAAAGAACTCAACGTCAGTCGTCAATCTACTACAAAAGTGAGATTGCAAAACAAGTATCAAGAGTGACAAACGATCAATATTAAGTTCCGAAACGGCAACAGACTGATTCACAAAATCTCAACAAGAGAATTACAAAAACTAAAATTTACTATCAACGCATAACCTCAACTATTGATATTTTTTTATTCAAAAATCTTAACCACTGATATTTTTGATTCAAAAATGCCAAAGAGAATCGAATCCAATATTACAAAATCATTCATTTACCGCTTTGAATAGTAAGAATCATATCTAAATCTGATTATCATGTGTAAAATAGAAAATATGCAAATAGTAAATTATTATGTGTAACAAGTGAAAATAAGCAAAGTGCATACGTATCGATGAATATAGAAATTTATTCATCCATAACAATTATAAATTTTAAAAATGGACCTTGTGGAATACTAAAAAATTAATAAAGATTAATCACTAAACAAGTCCACTAAATAGAATTCTAAATTAATTTTTTTTTAATTTAAAAAGGAGCTAATGCAGTTAATGGAAATATGTATTTTACGTATTTGTCCCTCAGTTATCGAGACATTTTTATTGTGAAATTTTCAATAGAGTCCATTTCAGCGGGAAGACCCACATATAAAAACTCCACCCCTCCCCCGTCTCCTCCCTCTCATGTTTCTGGATCTCAAACCGAAGAAGAATACCCTAAAAGGGAAAATCATTGGGAACTGGTTTGGTTTGATTTGATCGTGCTCGGTAAGTGGCTTTCTGAGGTCTGTAATTACTCTCTTTCATTTTCGTTTCTGTGAAAAATACCCCTAATTGAAAACAAAGCAATTAGCAATCAAGCCACTACTGCTCCTGCGATCGGGATTTCCCTTTCCCGTTTAATTGTGGATCTGAACATCTCCGGAAAATCCAGAGCGTTTTCCACCTCATTTTAGGTCATTTTTTTTCCGATTTTCCTTCATTCTACTCTTTATCCTATTTATTAATGGTAGTTCTGCTCTGAGTTATACCCGACAATCTTGTTACTGAACCTGATTCTCTGCCTTCACTTATTTTACTCATACGATGCATGCGTGCATCATTATATGTTTGTAAATACACGCGCGCGCTTGAACTTCAGTGCTTCCGTCATTTACAATTTTTGGTGTTCTGTTATTTGTTTTCTTTTAATTATTTATTGTAGTCTATTTGACGGATTTATGGAGAAATAAATCTTACAATGATAGTGGCCACAACATTTCAAAATTTTATGATCCATGCTGAGTAACTTACAATTCGGTACATTAGAAAATCAATTGCTTGTGCGTATTTTTGTGTTAAATGTATCATAGATACAGATACGGTACAGGAATACTTACTTTTTAAAATGAAATTATTTTGTGAAATATTGTTGGAATGTTTTGTTGTTTGTTGGGAGAATATCCAACGCCAAAATAAAATACATGCTCGGGGATCCAGAAAATACATCTTTATTAA
>JAOTRH010180051.1:0-12038 GCA_034768845.1 Heliamphora exappendiculata | reverse complement strand
AATCTTACTGGAATAGCAAACAAATAAAAAAAAATCAGAAAATAAAATTGAAAATAAATCAAACTCACAAGATGTCCAGAGCCTGCGATGGAAAAACTAGCTGATTTGGCGAATGAAGCAGTTGATGAAATACCTAGGGAATGGAAGAACCAGTGATTTGGCGAAGGAAGAAGTCGGCGAAAGACCAAGGGCATGAACGAAGCAATCGCGGTGGAAAGAGACCTAGGGCATATGAACAAGCATGCAACGGCTGAGTTCTTGCGATTGAGAATTTCGGGGTTTGGAAAAAATATAATAGTTTGTAGTATGAGTTTTGGGGAAAATTTTAATATATATTTAAAATTAATTATATATAAATAATAATTATTATGAATTATAAGTATTTAAAAAAATAATAATTTATTATTAAAATGAGTGAGAATGAAAAACTAATGACAAGAATCATCATTGTTGATTTTAATGATCTTTTTTTATTATTATTTGGTGAATGATTTTATATTTTGAATTTTTATTCTCGAGATAAATTAAATTTTTTTTATTAAAATATAAAAGATGAAAAAGGGTTAATACTTTTGTAATTTCTATTTAGAAAATTAAAAAAATTAATTAAAATATATAAAAAATAAATAAAGAAAAAAATAAAAAAATAAACCCAAACAGTGCTTATTTTATTAGTCAAGAGGTTTGTTTTAAAAAATATCTAACAAGGGGGCTAAGATTTCTCTCTTGTCTATCGTGGGCGAGACTACGACCCTGTAATAACGGTGTAATCGTCAGACTTGCCTTCATTTTTTAATAAGAAATATGCATAATAAACTTTAAAGTTTGACGCTTATGATTAATTAAATATTACATTTCTACTCTTTTTTCAAAGTAAATCTTAAACTCTTTCAATGGTATGAAAAAATTATGTAATGCGTGAAACGATCACGTTAATATATTAGTTTTAAATGTATAATTTTGGCACAGCTCGATCAATTGACTCTTCTATCATAATATCATATCTCTACACACAAAATACAAATACATGTATACTATCTATATGCATTGCTTAGGGATCGTGTGCGACAAATTTTTATATAATATTTTTTCTTTAGTGAAATAAATTTACGTTACTTTAAATAATGATATTTTTTAATTTTTTCTTATTACAAAAAATAAAAAAGCAAAAAATAATTGACAAGAAGCTTGTTGACGTTGTGTCTCAAAT
The DNA here is from genome assembly GCA_034768845.1 of Heliamphora exappendiculata. Classification (NCBI taxonomy): domain Eukaryota; kingdom Viridiplantae; phylum Streptophyta; class Magnoliopsida; order Ericales; family Sarraceniaceae; genus Heliamphora; species Heliamphora exappendiculata. The sequence goes on along the minus strand of JAOTRH010180051.1, from coordinate 10,828 downwards.
TTTTATCATTCTAATTTAGAAAGAAGTTTAGATAGTGTAGAATATTAAAGGTTGTGAAAATCTGTCACTGGAGGTTTTACATATTGCAGAGAAACTAAGTCTTATTTTTTACCGATTGAGCGGTCTTGGGACCGCTCGAGTAGTCTATACAGAGTATCAATTTTTTTAGGCGGCCAGAGTTGCAGCCGTTACAAATTTTTGACATAGTTTTAGGTTTTATAAAGGGATTTATGACATAAATCCTAGAGGTGTGAGATACAATGTGAAGATACACTAGAGAGACTTAGTTGGAGCTCATAGTATAAAGAGAGGCTCATGTACACAAGATAGACTCAGGTTAGAGGTCAGAAAAAGTGTAGAGTTAGTTTGTGTAATCCTTATTGCACACAGTGAATTATTCATTCTCTTATGCGGAGGTAAACAGTCAACTGAATCACATATATTTTTGTATTCTGAATATTCTTTATTTACTTTATGTGAATTGAAACCGTAGCTCCTTTTTTCTGCTATGTTAGGAGATTTGTGTCCCAAAATCACATCAATTGATATAAAAGCAAGATTAAGGCTTAATCACTCAATTGCAATAAAGATGTCGAACAACAAGCTTGAAAACTATACAAATTGGAAAGGGACCAAAGGTAGGTAGAGTTACAACTACCATACAGGCGGAATCCAGCACGAACGACACAAGATTCTGGTATATACGGCTTGGTCAGATCGATAAACGTAGTATATCAGATCTTCAGAAGAAGACACTAACGATTTGGTAACGTTTATATTTATTGTTTTCTGTTTTTGTTTTTAGATTTCCTGTAAACTGTGAACATATGCTTAATAATTATTATTTAAAAAAATATATAAATAGTTTTCAAAATTTACTAAATTTTTATAAACGAAGAAAATGTGTTTTCATTTATTTTGTGAATAAATTTTCATCTACCTATTTTTCCTCCACAACCTCCAACCACCACTTCCAGTAACCACCTCCGACCACCCCCTCCAGCCACTACTGTCGACCACCCCCAATTGTAATAATCCGTACCATGACAGTTAATAAAAATAACACATGTGTCACTCCTTAGAATAATATATTATTTGATAATTTGTAAAAAATTTGTAAAAATAAAATTTCTGACAAATAATAATATAGCGATAAGAATTTTAAATATTTCTAGATTTCTTTGCATATATTTTGATAGGATTATAAAAATATTTAGATAAGATTATGGATAAAATCAAATCAAAAGTAATTATTGAAAGAGATTTGGAAATTTTTTAGATAAGATCAAATCAAAACTAATGATTGAAAAAAATTTGGACCATAATTCTCAAGATTCGAGTAGCCTATAAAAGCCACTTGGTAGCTTTTAAGCCAAACACGCAACGCCGCCACCACCGCGAGCCCGACACTGCTCAGCCGCCACCGTCGCCGACCACCAGCTCTCTCTCTCTCTCTCTCTCTCTATTATGCATTGAGATTTTATCACAGAAGAATTAAAAATTTTAGGATCAAGAATAAGGAGAGAGTTTTGTCACGGCTAAGTCGATGTGAGATGCTTAAGTATTATCTTGAACATAAATATAAATTATTTTGAAGATAAATGCATGTGAGATGCTTAAGTATTATTTTGAACATAAATACAGTATTATTTTGAATATAAATATATGTGAGAGTGCTTAAATATTATTTTGAACAGAAATACATGAATTATGCTTTAAATTTGCTTTATATCCATGTTTTAAAGTATAAAAAAATGTAATATCATGATCTTTTATTCAAATGCGCTGGTATTGTTTTTAAAAAATGCTATCTCACTTTTACAAAGCCTGAGAATGTGAAACGAAGGTTTTTGATAATGTTATGCGATTCCAAAGTGCCAAGTTACAAGGATTTTCGGCCCTTTATATTCCATTATGGGAGGTTGCCCAATTATAGGTGTTGTTGCTTCCTATGGGAGAGGTTTTCCATTGAGAGGGGATTTTTGCCTTAAAGGTTTTGCGGGTTACAAGCCCCGAACAACACATACCACTCGTGCTTGGTGGAGAGTGGCTCTCGTTCCATCACGTTGTTAATCCGTGCATTAAGTATTGAGATTATGGTACCGTCGAAACTCCCGGTCGTGAGGTTGACGACTACTTGGTCAATGTTGGATATGAGTAATGAATGTGACACAATTATTTTGAATTGTGGCGGTTATGCCAGAAACTTTTTTTTTGGTATGAGACAGTGAATTCTATGATTTGTGATTGTCGAGTCTAAAGTGCTACTTTTACAAAGATTGAAAAAAGTTCGTTATAACTTGTGAGATCCTAAAAATCTGATAAGGTTATTTATGAAATTTTGTGACAAGTAGATACAATATCTTACTTTTTTTATGAAAAGTATGATGTTTTAGTAGAATGACTATTTTTTTTTCTTATTCATTATAATACTAAATGCACTCTCCTGTAACCTTTGTGGTTGTAGATAGCAGGGATGGCTAAAGTTGATACACCACAGTCGTCAAGTTAATAATCCCGGGTTCGTAGTTAATATTTTTTTTGTAAAATATAAGCTGATTTGGGGATACAGGATAGCGTATCCGAAACATGTACAGTAGCTTGTTTCCTATAAATAAATAATTCTAATTTGATAATTTTATTTAGTATACGCCGGTTCGGATATACTGAAAAATATAATCATATCATGAACAAGTACTACTCTTTTAATGATTTTAGATTACATCGTTTTTTTCAAAGTCAACAAAAAAGTTAGTAGAATTCATGTCTCACCTGAATACCTTTAACTACTACTTTAGCTGTAATGCGAAGGAAAAACTATATAATATCAGGATGTGATAATATTCTTTATCGATTTTATGCTTTTGAAAATGGGTAACAAGAACCAAATCGAGTAGTTTCTTTCATTTCACATTCTCTTAGTGAGTAGTTTCTCAAATCGAGTTATTACTTTTACTACCTTTTTTGGGTTTTTATTATTACGGAATTGAGGCGTTACATGTAAGACAAAGGATCTCCACTGCTCTGTTTCTTCTACTGCTGATTAGAACCACTATCACCCGATTTTTTGGGTGAACAATACTGGTCGATCTCCACCTCAACTCTAGGTCATGTTTGGTAAATTTTACAATTTTTTGTTTTTCGTTTATAATAAAAATATATATATATTTTTGTTTATTTTTATAATGAAAAAAAAAACATATTTAGTACATAAATGTTTAGAAAATGGTAGTTGAAAGAAATGATCGGAGGTGGTAGCCGTTAATGATAGCAAGAGTTAGTGATGATGATCGGAGGTAGTAGTCAGAGGCGGTAGCTGTATATGATAGTCAGAAGTGGTGGCTAAAAGTAGTGATCAGATGTCACACCCCTTTTCGAAAGCACACAAAATCGATAAAGAATATTATCACATCATGAGATTGCACAGTTTTTCCTTCGCGTTACAGTTAAGGTAGTAACTAAAAACATTCAGGTGAGACATGAATTCTACTAATTTTTTTTTGATATTGAGAAAATCGATCTAATCTAAAATCATCAAAAGAGTAGTACTCGTACATGATATGATTATATTTTTCAGTATACCCAAACCGGTGTATACCAAACAAAATTATCAAACTGGAATTATTTATTTATAGAAAACAAGCAACTGTACATGCTTCGGATACGCTATCCTGTATTCTCAAATCAGCGTATATTTTACAAAAAAAAACATTAATTACGAGCCCGAAATTATAAACTTGACGACTGTGGTGGACCAACTCAAGCCATCTCTGCTATCTGCAACCACAAAGGTTAGAGGAGAGTGTATTTAATATTATAATGAACAAAATAAAAAAAATGGTCATTCTACTAAAATATCATGCTTTCCATAAGAAAAGTAAGATATTGTATCCACTTGTCACAAAATTTTATAAATAACCTTATGAGGTTTTTAGGATCTCACAAGTTATAACGAACGTGTCTCAATCTTTGTAAAAGTAGCACTTTAAGCTCAACAACCACAAATCATAGAATTCACTGTCTCATACAAAAAAAAATAAAGTTTCTAGCGTAACTGCCACAATTCAAAATAATCATGTCTCATTTTTAACTCATATCCAACAGTGACCAAATAGTCGTCAACCTCACGATCGGGAGTTTCGACGGTACCGTAACCTCAATTCTCAATGCATGGATTAGCAACGTGATGGAATGAGGGCCACTCTCCACCAAGCACGAGTGGTATGTGCTTTCGGGACTTATAACCCGCAAAGCCTTTAAGAAAAAATTTCCGCTCAATGGAAAACCTTCCCCATAGGGAGCAACAACACCCATAATTGGGCCACCTCCCCTAACGGGATATAAAGCGCCAAAAATCCTTGTAACTTGGCACTTTAGAACCGCATAACATTATCAAAAAACTTCATTTCACATTCTCATGCTTTGTAAAAGTGCAGATAGCATTTTTTTAAAAACAACACCAGTGCATTTGAATAAAAGATCATGATATCACAATTTTTTATACTTCAAAACATGGATATAAAACATATTTGAAACATAATTCATACATTTATGTTTAAAATAATAATACTTAAGTACTCTCACATGCATTTATATTCAAAATAATATTACATTTATATTCAAGATAATACTTAAGTATCTTACATACATTTATATTCAAAATAATACTGCATTTATGTTCATGTTAATACTTAAGTATCTCATATACATTTATATTCAAAATAATATGTATTTATGTTCAAAATAATACTTAAACATCTCACATGCATTTATGTTTAAGATAATTCTTAAACATCTCACCTCGACTTAGGCGTGAGAAAACTCTCTCAATTTCCTTGATCCCAAAATTTTTAATTCTCTGGTGATAAAATCTCAATGCATAATAGAGAGAGAGAGAGAGAAAATTGGTGGTCGACGACAGTGGCGGCTGAGCGGCGTCGGGCTCGCGGTGGTGGTGGCGTTACGTATTTGGCTTAAAAACTTATTGTGTGTGTGTGTGTGTATATATATATATATATATATATATATATATATAAAGGAGCCATATATTCTTTCATAATTTTATCAGTATCAATTATGAAGGGGTTTGGAGTAGTTAAAATATTAATATTTAAAGATGTTAAGTCAATATCAAAGTCTTCATTTTCTTTATCATTATTAAAATTATTTCGATATAACGGTAGAGGAATTTGATATTCAATATTTAAGCCAAATAAAGTATAACTTTTAAAAGAACTAGAAGTATTAGATTTCTTTAAAGATCTATTAATTGAGGGATTAGGTGTATAAAATTGTTGTGATCGCATTGATTGAGATCTTCTAATTAAAGGTGTTTCTAATCTTTCAGATTCTTGAATAGATTCAAATAATCTTTTTGAGGGAATTGTAACACAATAGATCCATATGGGAATTCTATAATAGAATCAAGATTTGTTGATGTTTGATTGTTTTGAGGAGGCATTAATTGATTCATTTGCCAATTGTTATCTTGTTGATTTGCTTCTTCAATTTCATGCCATTTAATAACTTTAGGTGTTATTACTTAAGAATAATTTAAGTTAGATTAAAATATTATTGTTAAACCATAAGGACTAATAATACCTTTAAACGTTAGAGCAGATGTTATCATAGCTTTTAAATATACACGATAAGTTATTTGTAAATTTAATGCTAAAGCATCCATATTATATGTTTTAGTTTGTATTTGTAGTATTAAAGTTTTCAATATTGTTGGATCATAAAGTGAAACTTCAAAATTAGGAAAATATTTAAAATATGCTGGTCCATGAACAAGACTAGTTTTGATTATTCCTAATAAAGCATTAGAATAACTATTATGTTCTAAATCTATTAAAGAACAGATTATAGATTTATTTAAGTTTAATCTTGTCATTGATTTAATTCCAACTTGTATTAATCCTAGGTGTAGGAAATTAAAATATTTTTGATATTTTTTAATCATTTCGATATCTAATAATTGAAATATTTGATTTTGGCTAGTTACTGGTAAAACTTGTTCTACGGTTTTAATTTTATAAGTTTCTTTTAATTCAAATTTCTTATCATATAATTCATTGATATTTTTTCTAGGCATAGACCAATTTGTTAAAAAAATTTCAATATTTTCTACATCTAATTCACTTTGATTAATTATTTGACAAGATCTTGTTGAACCTTCACCAGAGATAAAATTGAAAAATAATTTGATAATCCTAACCTTAATATATAACTAATAACAAGTAAACAGTCAATAATACGAGGCGTCCTGGGGTTACAGACACAAAAAGAGACTTACAACTCAATGCTCCTACAAGTCTTACAGTTGATGGTTCCCTCAATTACGACGAGAATATCTGTAACTAATTATATATACATGGCTCTGATACTCCTAAACCTAAATATAAATTACAAAATATGTAACAAGAATTTATTATCCGATTACAAAAATCATTACAATAATCACAAACCTCTACAGCTACAGCTTCTCCTTCTTCCAAAAAAAATACTGATAAAGAACCTGAAACACATTCATAAGATAAAAAATCAGTCCATGTGATAAAACAAGATGACGAAGAATTAAAACAATTATATGAACATTTTTTAGAAACTCCCAATCAAATTCAAGAAACATATATTACACCAAAATCAACCACAAAAAATTATTATCCAAGACCTACACCTATAGACTTACAATTTGAAGAAAAACCATATTCATTAACATTTAATGGCAGTAATTTAATGGAATATAATTTAGATGAAAAAAAGACTATCAAATTATAGAAATTGGTCAACACATAATGATGGCGGCAAATGCTGCCTTAGCCCAAAATACATTTAATAATGATGCTAATATAGGAAAAATGCTAATTGCTGAATTTTTCGGCCAACTCAAAGGTTGGTGGGATAATTATTTATCAGATGAACAAAAAATAAATATTTTATCATCAGTTAAACGTAATGAGCATGGTTTAGCTATTGAAGAAAATGATTTACCTGTAAGCGATGTAATCACTACTTTAATAACATGTATAATCCAACATTTTGTTAGAAATATCCAAATTATTCTCAAAAGAAGTAATGAGCTATTAATCAATTTAAGATGTCCTACATTAACACATTTTAGATGGTATAAAGATGTCTTTTTATCTAAATTATATCAAAGACATGATGCTAATCAAGATTTTTGAAAAGAACGCTTTTTAACCGGACTTCCAACATTATTTGTTGAAAAGTTAAAACAAGAATAAGAAATAAAAATCAAGCTCTAATCCCTCATCATAAATATACATATGGAGAATTAATTTCTGAAATTTGTGCCGAAGGCTTAGTCCTTTGTAATGATATAAAACTAAAAAATCAATTAAAAAAGAAAAAAGATTAGGTAAAACGAAATTAGGACAATTTTGTTATTAATTCGGATATAATACAATAAAATCCCCAATAGATGAACATAAAAGTAAAAAGAAAAGAAAGTCATATAAATATAATAAATGCAAATCCAAATATAAATATAAACCCAGTTATAAAAAATATAATAGACCATATAAAGCATATTCATATCGAAATAATAATAATAAATATAAATTTCAACCCGAAAAGATTAGTCATAAAAATAAAAAATCTACATACCAAGCAACTACAAGTAAAAATAATAATACATGTTGGAAATGCGAAAAATAGGTCATTTTGCAAATAAATGTTATACAAAACAAAAAATTAATGAACTCAATTGTTCAGAAGAATTAAAAAATTAATTATATAATTTATTATTAAATTCTAATCCTCCCAGTGATAATGAAGATATTCAATCTGAATATGACTCAGATTCTGACAATTCTAATTATTCTTTAGAATTAGAAGAATTAAACTAAGATATCATCACATCCTCAAGTGATTCAGAAGATGAATCAAAAAATAGTAAATGCTGGAATAAATGTTAACATCAGCAAGATTATTATCAAGCAATTCTTAATATAAATGGTTTATCAATCAATGTTCTTGCTAAACCAGAACAAGATATACTCGGTATGTTAAATCAAATAAATAATCAAGAATTAAGATCTAAAATAATTTTACAATATTTAGATATAATGACAGACCATATTGAGAAAAGCCCTATCTCACAAAAATTTAATCAAAAAGTTGATTTTAAAATTGTTTTAAAATGACTAGAAGAACAACCTAAATAAATACCCACTGTATCTGATATGTATCAAGAACTTAATCAATTAAAGCAAGAAGTCAAAAATCTACAACAACGAATTAACCAATTAGAAATTGATAAAGATAAACGAGAACCAATGAATTTTACCAATGAATCATAATCAAATAATATAAAACCTAAAAACACCAAAAATAATAAAAATAAAAGAATTGTTATTGAAGAACCAACCAATTCTATTCTCCAAATAAATGATACTAATTTTCCTATGTTAAATCAAATCTTATTTCAAAAATGGTATATAAAAATTCATTTAGTTATTCATGAACAATTAGTTCGATATACTAATGGAGTATGGAAATCTGTCCAAATAAATTATTCTACTATTAAAAAAGAAAATTTATCTATTATTATGTGTATAACCAAATTTGAAAGTGATTTATTAAATCAAAAAATTTTATTAAAAATTGATTGTAAAGCAACTAAAGACATTTTGCAAAAAGATGTACAAAATATTACTTCAAAATAAATTTTTGCTAGATGGCAAGCTATTTTATCAATATTTGATTTCGATATTGAGTATATTAAAGGTGATACTAATTCTCTCCCTGATTTTCTTACTTGAGAATTTTATAGGAAATTCAAAATTCTTCTATATACACAATGTTAAAGAATAAAGGTCCTATGAAAGATTTTTCTTCTAACCCATTACGCACCCAAATGCGAGTGACCTTTCCTAAACCCAAGAAACCTTAGCCATATACTCCTCTTAAAACATTGTTCCCAATAATTCCTCTAGAAGATGAAGATTACCAAAGTGTGTTAGCCACCAGTGACTCAAACAAACCCAAAGTAATTACTTCCTTTCTTAGCAAATACATTCCCCCAAAGTGGCACTACATTTATGAAACTGGAACTACTTCCAAAAAATATTTTGAAAATATATTATTAGAAATTAATTCTATAAAAATTCAACACAATAGCAATAGCAGTAATGGCAGTATCAATAACTATTCTAAGTGTGTTATTTTAAAAATTATATCTAAAAAAGAATGGCGTCATTGTGACTCTTTTAATAAGCATTTTAAAAATGAGTCTACTTTTCCAAAAATCTATAATTTTTATGATTATCAAAAAGCATTTACTCAAGTCTTATATTTTCAAAATGGCACGATGGCACATTCGTGGATTTTAAAATTTTGTGACAATTTTCAATCATCTATTCCTCATTAGTTTCACGTTTGGTGGAATCAATTTGATCATCATCCTTCCATTCTTCCTCATGAATTAAAAGAGTCTTATGAGCACTATCTTTCCTTTGTTAAACCTCAAAATCTTTCGCTTTTATATTTTTGCACTGACTTCTCTCTTCCATGGTTTGTTTTAATGGAAGTACACAGTCAGTATTGCAAATTTGATTCCTTATCTTGCCAGAGAATTTGCATGTCGCTGGCGGGATAAGTTCAAAATTCTCAAAGAAATTTTCCCTCAAACCTTAAAGCAGTATTATGTTAAAAAAGCTCAGGCTCAAAAGACTTCCCAATCATCCTCATCCTATAAATCCAAACTTGTTTCATCTTCATCCCCTAAATCAATTAATTCTGATTCCTCTCATTTTATTAATGTCAATATCTCATTATTGAAATTCAAAGTTCTTTCAAAAAACCCTTCATTCATCTCATCAAAAACTGCTTTGGAAAAAGCACTCCTCAAAGAATTAATTTCTCAGCTTGAAAATGATGATCTTTTTGGAGAATTATTATCTGATCCAGTTAGTCCTCAATCAAACGAGGATGACTGTTTTGGTATTAATTTTGACACTCAGTCTTTATAACTATTTAAAGCTCTTATTGATCTACTATTATTATCAATTTATCGAAAGAATAATTGGTTCATACATCTTGGATATGTCATTTTATCGAAAGAACCCTATTAGAATTAATATCGACAGAATTTTCTCATATATTGAAAGAATCTAATGATCTGCTAAGCCGTCTCTATTTTGTCCCATTATCCCATTATTACCTTGGATGCTATTCCACTTATCGAAAGACAAAAGATGCCTTCCCGCCTTTCAACGCGTGCAAAGAAACAAATAACTTTTCTTAAAGTTATTCGGTGCTCTGCTAAAGCCAAAAAATTATTCGATGCGATGTCCAAAGTTACTCAGTGCTCTGTAAAGATGCAAAAGTGGATGCTCAGTTCTCCCCCTTAATGTTTGCCATGTGACCAAAGTTTGTTCAATTATTTCCATTATCAGAGATTCCCCGACAGTGGTTACTGTTTATATATCAATCATCTTTTGTAAAAAGTAATATTATTGTGTCTTTTCCCTTTTCATTCCTTACATTGTAATTTCCTTTCAAGTTCGAGTCTCGAGTCTGTCTATAAAAGCCCATTGAGGAAGGGTTGTTTCCTCAGAGCCTTGGTGTATGTTTTTCTTCTCTCAAAAGGATCTTACCTATCTCTTGTGTAATTTAGAATCCTTTTGAGTTCTTTTGAAGTTTCAGTCCTATTGAAAGATTGTAAGTTTTCATTTATTTTAAATAAATTTTTTTATTATGTGTGTTTATTTCATGTACTTCATCATTTGCTTTATTAATTATTAAGAAGATTTAGATTAATCATGATCTAAGACTGTATTGGGCCTGGTTAAAGTATCAGATA
>JAOTRH010180040.1:0-12038 GCA_034768845.1 Heliamphora exappendiculata | reverse complement strand
CAACTTAAATAAAAAATATTATACTAAATAATAAATATTTATATTACTTTTACTTTATATAATATAAATGAGGTAAGATATATACATAATTTTAATATTACATACAATAATAATAATAAATTATAAGATGATAAATTAAAAAAAATAATTAAAAAAACAAGATAAAAATATAAATAAATTTTATAATAAAAATTTAAATACCAATTAAAGTAATAAAAAAATACAAATTGAAAAACAAAAGCGTGACCTCCACTCCAGTCGCATCGCAGCAAACACCCAATCCAGTCGAATCGCAAAAACCAGCGGCAAACACCAATCGAAGTGCGACCTCCACTCACCAGCGGCAAACACCCAAAAGTGCGACCTCCACTCGAATCGCAAAAACCAGGGCAAAGCTCCTCTAATCCAATCGCAAAAACCAGCCATTGTGAACACCACCGAAATCACCCAAATTCCAAATCGCGACTCCACTGGAACCCTAGATTCGAAGAGGAAGATGAGTTCGGAAGAGGGAAAGAGGTTCGGAAGAGGCGAAAGGAGTTCGGAAAAGCAGAAAAGGCATAGAAGAGTTCGAAGAAGACAAAAGAAAAAGAAAAAAGGTGAGTTCGTACTTCGCATTTGCAATTTTCGTTGTGTCGGAGGGGGGTGTATCGTCTGTAATGGTTGTTACAGGGCGATACGCAACTGATACCCGTTACGTAACAAGAGTAATGGTCAATACGTATGGGATTCTCTGTGCAACCAATACAACGTAGCGTATCCGAATCAGTACTTCAAAATACTATTACGTAATGGTTGATTCGTTATGTAATAGCCGATTCGTTAGAACTCTGATATATATATATACACACACGTAGAGAAGAGAGAAGAAAAATTAGAAGATCTAAGCGCTAATTAAAACTAGAGAGTTTTCACAGCAGAAATGATGCATGAGCATAATGGGAAAATGTGGATTCCTTGGAAAATTATGTATGAGTAATTTACTAATTTTAATGTCTAATCAAAGTAATTTAATATCATGGGATGGTAGTTAATGATTTTTGTAAGTTGTGTATTGGTAAGGACCTTCGATGGTGTAGAAAGTGTTGCTGGCCTTGAAGTCTCAAGCACGAAGTATGATGGGTTAGTGAAGAGTCATGTATTATAGTTTGTATAAATATTTACAATTAATGAAATTAAAGGAGATTTTTTATTTTGGAAAATATTTCTCTACAAGTTTCTCTTGCTTGGATTGAGTTATTCCTCCTACAATCAAGCGCATGGCTTGGTTGTGTTGAGTGACATCCATTAGCAACATTGAGTGGCGTAATGGCGTTCATTGCCACCACTGAGAGGCATGTGTAGACTATTCACTTCTGTTGGTCTCGACTTTTTTTAATAGTTTTGCCACCCTTGCGGTTTTCGGGTTGCATCAAATTGCTACCAGAATGTGGATGAATTTCCAAAGAATCCATACTTGTTCCACTCGAAGTCGATGAAGTCGCTCTAGAAGTACAAGAAGTGAGAACATTGTGAAGGGAACTGATCTCTCTCATTGACAGAAAGTTAAGAGAGCCAGTTGCTGTTCATTGGGCCATGGAAATTTAGGAAGAGCTCTTGAAGGAACAGAGAAGTGTCCAAGTTGAAGTGCCAAACCTCGAAGGAAAACTAGATCCCGATTAATATTGTGATTGGGTTGCCTCTTTGGACATTCTTTGATTGGAAAATTTGTCAGAAGAGAAGGGTGAAATTTTTGGATACAACGTTGAAGAATCATGATGTGGTGTAGTTGCAACAATATCAACGAGGTCGAGACAAAAAATGAATCTCAATACATTGCATTTGGGCGGGGATGAGATTGAAGCTAGATGAGGAATTTTTTTCCAGTTAATTACTCAATCAGTGCATCAAATATCCGATCAATGGCGCTTGCAAAAATGATCGATCTGTGGCTGTAATTAACCTAACCGAAACAAATGATCAACTTCTAGCTTGATACATGCTTGGGTTGAGGTTTAATTCTTGAAGGGAGGTGATGCTTACTCCATTCATTCACTTGAAAAGTCAATCCAATGACACTTAATGCAGAAGAAAAGGCTAGGTGGGTTCCTTTCTGAAAAGGTGATAGTTTAAGGCTTCGAAAAAGGAAATGGTGACGCAAAGCAAGAAAAGTTCAACACCTTCTTTTGAACATCCAAACCAACATGTTAGGGGAGGAAAAAAAGAGTTTGGGAAGGTTGAATACTTGGATCTTCATCAAATTTCAGGAGTGTTTTGTTTTGTTTTTGTTTTTTTTTTTATATATGATGAAGCTGGTCATTGCTCATACAAATTTCCTACAGAGAAGGCTGAGGAGAATCTTTTCGAAGAAGGAAAGAGGAAGAAGAAGAAGAGGAACATGTTTATGATGAAATTGAAGCAGTTGAGAACGAATATTATAAACCAGATTGCGATGCTGAAATTCTTGTTATTTGAGGGGTAATGACTATTCAAGAAGATGATCAATGGCTAAAGTATAATATCTTTTGAACCTATTGCTCGGCCTTTGGAAAAGGTTTATCTTGATGATTGACTTTGGAAGTGTTGAAATATGATCCAAGACCATTGCAGAGAAGATGCAACTTGCATGTGAGCGCCATCTTAAGCCTTACAAGGTGACATGGCTTATGAAGGGAGGAGAGGTTTTGGTGACACAGATGCCAGGTAAAATTTTAGTTGGAAAATCTGAAGATAAATCTATCTTGACGATCTTCTTATGGATGCTTTTTTTTTGCTACCAGGAAGACCGTAGCAATTTATCGACGTTCTCAACATGATGGGAGGAAGAACGCACATTCTTTTATGAAGAGTAAAGTAGCATGTATGTTGAATCCTTTGAAAGGCATTCCCACAAGTGTGCCATCTCAAAGTCAAGTTACTTTGTTGTCTTATAAAGCTTTTGAGGAAGTTTGTTATGAAGGGAAGATGATATATCCCTTGGTGGCTGTTGGGCAGAGTAAAGAAGACGCTTGTTGGTTTCTGAAGAAGTCTCAAGTTTACTCAACATATTCAAAGGCATAGCTCATGAGGAATTACCTGCTGGTTTGCCACATCTTCATCATATAGCCTCTGTTTGACTTCATTCCAGGTGCAAACCTTCCTAACTGGCCTCACGAAAGAATTTCACCTATTCACCATGCTGACCTAGAAAGACTAGTTGGAGAATTATATGAAAAAATAAATGAAAAAGACTGAGTAGGGAGTCACTAAGTCCTTATGCTGTCTCAGCTTGCTTAACTCTAATGAAATATTTGAGGATGTGTATAGATAGATTGTATGAATGGTTATCTATGCCATTTGGACTTTCTCATGCACCAAGCACATTTATGAGATCATGACATTAGTTTTGAAAGGGTTCATGAGCATGTTGTTGTTTACTTTTACTACATCTTGGTGTGTAGCCAAAATTTCTCAACACCTTGAGCATTTAGTAAAGAAGTTCAAAGTCTTCCATGACAACCAGATGTATATCAATCTTTTGAACTGTTGTTTTATGACTGATCAGCTTGGGTTTCTAAGCAATCTTGTAAGCGTAGATAGTATACAAATGGCTGAAGAAAAGGTGAAGGAGATTCTTGATGGGCCAACTCCAAAATGCTTTACCAAAGTGCGAAGCTTTCATGGGCTGGCTTCATTTTATCACTGGTTCGATAAAGATTTTAGCACCATTGTTGCTCCTACGATGGATGCCTTGAATAGCAGAGTTTTTTTTAGTTGGAATAATGAAGTAGAGAAGAGTTTTCGGCTGTTAAAGTCAAAGCTTGTGGAAGCTCCAGTGCTAGTGTTGGCCAACTTCTTCAAAACTTCTTAAGGTGGAGATGATGCTCAAATATGGGTATAGATGCTGTCCTAATGCAAGAAGGAAGACCAATTGGCTATTTCTATTTTTAGCGAGAAGATAGGGTGACACATGGCAAAGAATCTACTCAATTGTTCAAGCTTTACGAAATTGCGAAGACTATCTCATCGCAGTAGAGTTTCTTCTCTATGATGAAGCTTCACGATATCTCAAAGCATAAAAGAAGTTAAATTATAGGCATGTTGCTTGGGTATCTTATTGGGGAAAAAAATAGTTTTATTTTAAATCACAAAACTTGTACGTCTAAAAAGGTTGTTGAAACTTTAAGCAAAAATTAGAACTTATTGACTACTCTTTCCTTCGAAATTGTGGCTTTGGTTTCTGTTAAGTCACTAATTGTACCAAAAGTTTAAGTTGTTAGGAAATAGACCTAACAATATATATCAAGCTATCCAAGACTTTTCTTCAGGTGCAACTCTTTTTAGCATGTGAAGAGGCAAACAACTTGAACTGAACTGGTGCACCAACACATAAAGTGCATAATAACAAATATATTAGGAAAACACATGTCACGAGACTTGAATCCAAGATCTCATAAAACCAGAGTTCTGATACCTTGCTAAATCATTAATTGCTCCAAAAGCTTAAACTGTTAAGAAATGAGCTCAATAATGTATATCAATCTATGTAACAGTTTATTACCAGAGATGCAACAGATTCCTTCTTTTCAAAGGCCTTGAAAGAGTTAAGTTATAGGAAAGTGAAGATTAGTTACTTAGGAATGGAGATTTTGGAAGAGCTAAAGTTGAATCACTTGTGAAAAAATGCTAGTTTAGGGCGTCTTTGAATCGCGATGTTGCTCATTTCGTTAAAAACACGCGTTATGTATCAAAAGATCAAAGGAGTGGAGAATAAAGGTTTGTACAATGCTCTTCATTACGCTTACTTCATATGTTAATTTTGGAAGGCACTTCAGAAGATTTTTGGTACAGAACTTTAGTTTTTTAGGGCTTATCATTCCCAAATAGAATATATTTCTTGGGAATATACTAACAAATTCACTTGTAAAAAATCCTCTATGATAGGAGTTCTTTCTTAAAACTGAATGTGCTTATAATAGCTGTTTCAATCGAACAAAAAAGGAAGTCCTTTCCTGCTTTCAAGCCTTTCAGAAACCAACAATAATCGAATAAAGATATAACACACGAAAGCCCCACACATTAGAATGACCAATCATAAAGGGATAATTTTTTATTTTTTATTTTATTAATTGAAGGATAACAAGAGTATTTATGCATGGCAAAATTATAACCATCACAAACAAAACTACATCGATGACAAGTCTTAGTTAAAGTAGAAAAATGTCTTTCTAAAACACCAAAAGAAGGATGTTTACATGACGATGCCATTGATGCAAAAGGGAAAGGGAAGATCAAGTCACAAATTTAAGTGCCCTACTAGAACCGGATGAGGAAAGAGAGGCAGCATCCAAAACTATAGGCCACCATGTGCTCTACCACTTGCAATTGTTTGTCCCGTATCCAGCTATTGAAAGACAATGGGGAGGAAAAAAATTCATTGAGTTGATCAAAGAGTTTGTAAGGCTACTAATGGGAAGCAAATTAGTATAAAAATCAAGAACCTGAAGAATAGAGGAATGAGAAATGGATGAAGAGCAACAGATAGAACCTTTTGGTGACACAGCGGAAAAATAACCATCTGCTATTCTAACCTTGTCCTTACGAAAACACGAAATATAAGAATGAAAAAGGTTAAATGAATCTGTCCTATGGTCAGTAGCTTTGGAGTCAATAATCCAAGGAGATGAAGAAGAATCACTGAGTGCACTTGTGTGAATACTTGAGTGAACAAAATTAGAAAAAGAAGGCGACTTGGAAGCTGTGGTAAAAGAGGTATCAAGGCGAGCCATCAAGCGCTTGGGAGTTTGCAACTCTTCCTAGTAAAGAGAATTAATGTCAATAGAAATTCTTGGGAAAGTTTAAGTGACATGAACATTGGAACGCAAAGTACCACCACCACGACTATCACTATGCCTTCGATTTGATTAGGGTGACCATGTAACTTTCTACAGGACTCCTTATCTTATCAGTCTTTCCCACAATGGTCACAGTGTAAATGGTCTCGATCAGCAATGGAGCCTTTGCCACCAGACTTGGATTGGCTTGATCTGCCATCCCAAAGAGCAGGAGACACGACTAAAGATGATTAGTTTTGAATAGGAAGATGCACTATAGCACTGCGTCGGCTCTTCTTTTGCTGAATGCAATCATATGCCTCTCGCACTGTAGGATGGCTTATTTGATCATACTCTACATATTCAAGTGAACAAAAAAGTAATAAACTCGCTCCTCCACCATCGCCTGAAACGTAATTGCAACCTGTGAACACAACCTAAAAAGTTTGATAATAATTAAACTTCTGCCATAAATTACTCAACTCTGTAAGAGATTGATTAGCCTGATTCAACCAACGAATCTTCTTTGATAATTCATAGGTTTGAGCATTGTTACCCCATTTGTGATTAGGTTTGTGCTATAGCCTAAGAAGCACCGATACGGGGTACAGCTGCGATACAATGCATTTGATATGACAAAATTTTAAAAAGTTGAATATGAATACGGCTAAGATATGGTTGTAAAAAATATTATTTTTATGATTTTTAGTATTGTATTATTTATAAAATTACAACCAAAAGTAAGAGTAAATTCATTTAATTGTTATAATAGAGTAATCAATACATGATAAATATTAGTAAATTTATTTAACTGTTATAATCGAGTAATCAATACATAATAAGTATCAAACCATTATGATGGAATCTTGAAGAAAATTTAAAACATGTAAAGAATTAGCTTTGCCATATCCTTCCTGTATACCTCATGTATCCCTCCCTTATCACCTACGTATTCGAGCCGTATCCGAAGTTTGAAAAAATAAAAAAATATTGGATACTTATTTCATATTAGATACGTATCCAACCGTATTGGGCACGTCTTCGTATTTGATACTTATTCGGTACACGTACGAGGCCAATTTTGAAATATTTGCGCTTCATAAGTTGCAATTGTCCAAATTTTATGGGTATTTTGTGGTAAGAAGATACGGCTAATAACATGCTATATCGAATAATCAATTAAGTCATAACTAGGGCATTCTCTGAGTGCCATCTCTCACAAGTTGGTCCATTTGTCCATGGTTCTTTACTAGCCCCCTTATATATCCGGTTAAGTCTTAATCTATAATAGTCAAAGTACAAGAATGAGACCATATTAGATTGTTGGTACAATTCGCTTAGAGCTCCCAGCTTTTTTCTTTCACAATAAGACTTGGATGATTTTTCCTACCCTTGTTATCTTACGAGCTTACATCCATCCCTTGTTGGGTACAGTTTCGTTTCGATTTCTCCCGTATAGCCGTTACTTGAATTCGCATGAGTGTGTCCACACTCCCTAAACTGAGTTGACGTCCCACAGCACTAGCAAAGCTATATGACATACAATTAGAAATTCAGGATGATGTGATCCAAGTAAAACTAGAGACAGAAGCAGAACCTCGGGCCATGCGAGACTTCAGCAACTTAACACTTTCAAGCAGCCTAAGTGAGTCAATGACGTTTGAGAGATGGTGGTAGAGAGAATTTGCTTCAATGAGGAAATAGGCCATATGCATGAGTGCCAAACGATTTCCACCCGCTTCATTTAAATAAGGCGAGAAACACTAGCAGTGTTGCTAGTTTCTTGTATAGCATTAGGACTGATAAGTGGGAATGCTTTCGAGCTGGTTTGCAGTGTGGAGCTGGACAAACTCGGGTACCACTACGTTTTCTTGTTTGAAATTTCAGTTCTGGTCTTCATTGGTACTGCTTTATTGTTTGCCTAGGTACGCGTTTGGATTAGCCTTGGGCTTTTTCTTTGATTCTATAGGATCTGCTGCTCCAACCATATCTATTTGTGATATACCTAGGTTGGTTTGGCCTCTTTCGTAACCCTTGCCGCTGGTGGTTATGGGTAAACCACAGTAAAGCAGAAATACAGAATACAAGGGTTGAGTTTAGTAACCAAACTTCCCATGTTATAACAATATGATAATGCATGGAAGCAAAATTTTAATGTTGAACCAAGAAAGTACCAGTTTATGACATTCAAGAAAACAAGTATCATGAGGCAATGTTTAGGACGTACACTTTGTTTTATTATATAAAATAGATAATTTAATATAGCCACCAAAAAGGGGAAAAATGAGGAATAACCAATTAAGTATTGTGTGAATGATGAAGGTTTCTGAAATAATAGAGATGGTGTGAACTAGGTTATGAATAAAAACTTCAGGTAGCAAAAGCAATTATTCGCTGAAGACTATTTCATCATGTGTTACCTATTTTCCGACTCCATCCACTCCATTTAAACTAAACAAGCACTTTGTCAGCTTTTTTTTGATTCCATATATATGATACCACTTTTTAGTTTCAAAATCTGAAATTCATGCTCATTTTAAAAACATGCAGTCACTTTTATTTTTTTGTGTAAATTACAGTCACCTCCCTTGAGGTTTAGGAAAACTTCAGGGACCTTCCTCGAGGTTTCTGAAATGACAGTGACTTCCCTTTTGTTTCACTTTTATATCTCACTTACCCCCTTCGGTCAAATAACCATTAAAAAAGTTAACGGAAGTTGCTAAAATCAGCAATTATTTCACATTCAATTCCAGTTTTATTCTTATTTATACTATTAATTTCCTATCTTACACTTGTTAAATAATAGAAATAAAAAAATAATTGAATAAAATAATAAAAGTATCAGTGCCCAGCCAATCCCATCTAAGTCACTGCTAACACCACCACCCAAAGCCACCGCCACCCCCAAAAACCGCTAATACCACCCCAAAAACCGCTAATACCACCGTCCGTGAGGCTCTCCACCACAACCAAAACCCCCAAATATATACACTAAATCAGCTCAAGATTCAATTCAATCATTCGATCCATGCCGTGTTTAGAATTGCTATTAAATGTACATGAAAGCAATCTAAGATTGCTCCCATTTGGATTTCAAGATACAAACACGGCATGAAAGCTTTTTGTTTATCCATCTCCTCTTATATATATATGCGTGTGAAGTTCTTTGTTAACCTTTTTCCAGTATTCCAGCTTATTAGATTTCTACTCCTTGGAATGGATTTCTCTCTACCCTCTCTCTCTCTCTCTTCTCTCTTTCTGTTTCTATTCTGTATCCTTGTTTCTGTCTGTGTGCGCCTGCCGGCTTTTAGAGAATCTTTGCATATTACAGTAACAAAAATCTTTTCTTTCTATTTTCTTTTTCTGGGTATGTTCATCTTCATCTCCAGTGTTCTTAGCAAGAGAGCTGAAGCAGAAGAAACCATTGGATTTGAATTATCTGACATTATTGACCTAATCTCTTCCGTTTGAGGTATAAGATTGAGCATCATGTCACAAACCAACTGGGAAGCTGATAAAATGTAAGTTTTTTCTATTCATATCATCACCGTTTTATCTTTTTTCCCCTCTTGTTTCAGTCTTTTGCATGATTTTCTGTTATATATATATATATATATATATATATATATATATATATAAGCAGCAAAACTGATTCAACCACCACAACCACGCCGCCAATGCCCAATTCACTTGTAGATAAACTAAAACCGATGCCAAACCGATCGAAATCACAATGCAGAACCAAAGAAAACAGTTCAATAATGGATTTCGAACCCTGGGATTTGGACCGATTTGGGAAGTGATGGCTTACAAAAAAGAGGTGTTTGATCTCGTTCAGGACTCGATTGATGCTGCCGTTGGTGGCGGTGGTGGTGTCTCTGTGTTTGATCCTTTTGATGGTGACCCACTCATTGTTTTTGAGTTTTTCGGCATAAACTATGTTGTAAGCGTCGGTTCTCAAGCAGTGGTTGTCGCAGAAGAAATTGGTGGCTCTCTCGATGTCTTGGTAGGGAAAAATGGGGATGTCGATGCCTATAGCTTCGGATAAGCGGCGGTTATGGATTATTCTTCATTGCACCGAAAGCTGAAACAGAGTAATTATTTGTTGCTGAACTCACATCTTAGAAAGATCAAGATGGACCAAGGGTTGAACCATTATGAGATTATTGTGGAATTAGGGCAAAGAGAGAAGAAGGAGAAAGCATGTGAAGCCAAGGGTAAAATAGTAAAAGTTTATTTTCCGTTAACGACATTTGCTCAACAACACTGACAGGGAAGGTCAGTGCCATTTCAATAATATTGGGGAAGGTCTTTGTAATAAACTTAAATCTCAAGGGAGGTAGGTGTAATTTACCCTTAATTTTTTTTTAATTATTTATGACGGTATAAATATCATTAATGAATGCCCATAAAATTACTATACAAGAAAAGCCATGTGTTTATCTCGACAAGGCATGCCAGCTTTTTTGTGATTCCATATATACGATACCATTTTTTAGTTTCAAATTTGAAAATCATGCTTATTTTGAAAACACGCAGTCACATTTTCTTTTATTGGTGACAGTATAAATATCATTAATGAACTTCCCATAAAATCACTATACCAGAAAGTCACGTGTACATCACTACATCTCTACCTTCAAAATTTATTCAATATGTCTCTGCTTTTTTTTTTTTCATGGAAAATGCCTCGTCAATCCAGTCTGAACACTAGGTTTAATTTCGCCACTATTGTTATACATGTTTACATTTTAGCTGTACCCATTCTGTGTAATTCACAAGAATGTTCAAGTCGTTACCAATACACTAAATAAGCCATCATCTAGAGACATAAGTGATGAAGTTATATAGAAACTATTAAAATCTAAAAAATATAGTATAAAATGCAGATATGAGAGTGACACATCAACAGATAAGGTAGCTTCTATGTGTCATGGATCAAATGTAGTATATATATCAAATATTAAATTATGATTCAGTTCACTATTTAATATAACTAAACCCACTCAAGGGAAATTTTGTGAGAGAATCCATAAGGCCTAGCAAAATAAAACTTCAATAGATTTTTGAAGAAGAAAATGAACAAACAAATAGGTAAGACCGTTAGAGTAAGACCTTTTTGCTTGACCGCAACTGAAAAAATAGAAACCCCCAGGGGAAAGAGAAACAAACTATTGAAGTGAGAGTAACCCTGTTGAGTCCACTCTATATTATCCGCAATGGTGGATCCAGCCACCTGAGGGACAACAGTTGCACAATCAATACGAGTTGAGAAATTTAAAAAGAAAAATGATGCGAGAAAATGATGGAGAAGAAGATCTAATGATTTATGGAAGACTGAGGAAAGTTGGGCTCACTGAAATATGGAAGTTGACGATCAAATCCAGTGGAGGAAGCACCATCGAACCCATGGGCCTTGAGGTCCCTTTGCTCGGCTTTTGGTTTGGAATAAGAATCAAGAATGTAAAGTGTTACATTCAATGCGGTAGGTTAAGAGCAGACATGTTGTCTTTAATGCTGAGCAGATGGCTTAGTAGGTCGGGGGCAATTTTGTCTCGTGAACTTTTAGTGTCGGCCCATTGTATTTAATACCACAGTTTGGATGGGATTCAATGTCAGGGCTGTGACAATGCATAGAAGTTGGGCTGGACTGTGTGCAGATCATGAAACTTCTACCAAACATAGTATTGATTGGATTTGGGCCTTCTAATCCAATCCAATACACCTTTATCCAAGAATCAAACAAGGCCATAGTGTAGGGAGTTATGGAGAAAACAAGGTAAATTGGTCCCAGCCAATTTGGATAGAAAATGCATAATTCACTCGATTTAGGTCCAAATGAGGTTATTTTATGTCAAAACAAAGGTGACATAGAAATCTTAGAAATCTACAATATGTGATAATTTCATGTTCCATTCTTAGAATTTGTACATGTCAAGTATGGGAGCTAAACTCAATGTCATAGAAAAGGTTTATACTACCACTATTACATGCCATGAGTTTAAGGGTAAAATACACTGACCTCCTTTGAGGTTTGTAACTAATTCATAAGCCACCCTGTACTTTAGGAAATTATGATCTCCTTTGTGAAGTTTCTAGTCTCAGTATAAATTCATCCATTTTATTTGTTAACGGTTCGTTGGGATTGATGTCAACAATAAAAAGTACAAATATACTAATTTTTCTAATAAAAATTCTATCACTAATCAATCTATGCAATGGTCGCCGGGGGGGGGGGGGGGGGGG
>JAOTRH010180029.1:0-12039 GCA_034768845.1 Heliamphora exappendiculata | reverse complement strand
TTTAGATTGATTAGAATATTAGATTGATTATATTGATTTTATTCTGATTTGATTTTATTCTATTATATTTTCTTATTATTTATTCCTATTCACCTATAAATAGGTCATATATTGTACAGTTTCAATAGACAAAAAATATAAAATTATTTTTTCTTCCCAATTTCTTAAAAAATGAATGCTTTAACATGGAGGCCAGCGCTATTAGCAACGCTGTCTTACCCCATGTTTTCTCCCAGGTTCGACGCGGGGTGTCCAAGCCCCCATTCCCACTTCACCTACCCACACACACACACACACACACACACAAAATTGCTTTAAATTCATTTGTGGTATAACTGATCACATCACTAAATGTTATTGGTAAGAGCATATTGGTCCGTTTGGATAATTTTATTTATTTATTTATTAATTTATAAATTAAAAAATAAGTCATATTATTTAAATAATTAAATAAGTTAAAAATAAATAAATAAATAAATAAGCAAATAAACTCGTTTGAGTAGCTAAATAAATAAATAAGCTGACTTATAAATCAATAAACAAATAAACAAATAAGTCACAAGCCAACCAAACAAAATAATTTAAATAAAATTTAATTTATTTACTAATAAGTAAATAAGTCAATAAATAAATAAGCAACGTCCATCCAAACAGGACAATTGTGTTTTAAAAACTAAAAGTAATATATATTTTTATGGATAAAAAATACTAATGTGCAATTAAATCTATAATTAAAATATGTATAGTTAGACTTTGGTCCTATTTGGAATAAATATAAGGGTTTATTTATTTATTTTATTTAGTTATTTTTGTATTACTTATGTTATTTATTTTATTTTTGTATTTAATGAATTTTTTTATCATTTTGTTAAGTTATTATATTTTTTAACTCCAGATGATTTTAAAAAATTAAGAAAAAACAAAATAAGTTAAAATAAATTAATAAATTAAATTTTACGTTACTTATTTTTGTTTTTAATAAATTTTTTAAAATTTTTTGATTAATTTTTTTTATTTTTTTAGTTTATTTTATCGATACGATTCTAAAAGTAAAAAAATTTATTAAGAAGATGATTTTTTTAATAAAAATAAAAATAGATAAAATTTAAGCCCAAACAGGACCTTTTATTTGTTTCTTATAATGATGAATGAAAATGCGACGCGAACGACCAAAAGACTACACCACCATCATCAACCTTTCGTTTCTTCTTCCAAGATTGAACGCTCGTCTTTGCTTTTTCCTTCTACCCTCTGCCTCTCTCTCATGATCACCAATTCACTGAATGACAATTCCAAGTGCTTCTCCGGCGTCCTCCGCCGGATGGTATGCACGGGCAGTCTCCCGACACACCCCTCCGATCTCATCATTACCGAACCCATCAAACCAACCCACTTCGATCGTCCGGAAAAAGACAAGAAAAATGCGGTTGCGGCGCGAACTCCGGCGCCGACCCCTGGAGTAGTGGCAAGACTTATGGGTCTAGACTCGTTTCCCGACTTCAAATATTGGTCTCCAAAACAAAGAACTGATCTCGACTCAGTCCCGCGAAGCAGGTCGGCCAATTCCGTCGATCACTTGCTGCCGGAATTTTCTCCGACACGATCCCGACACCGCCGGGTTCGGACGTCGGGATCGGTTACCGAAATTCCCACCGGCTTCTATCCATCCAAAAATTACGATTTCTTCGTTTTGTGCTGTGAAAGAATAGGCGGAATCAATAAATCTGAGATGGGGTTGGAAGAATTGAAGAAGGAAGAAGAGAAAGAGAGAAAAAGTAAGAATTTAAGAGAGAGAAAGCTTGTGAAGAAAGAAAATGAAGACAACGAGAAAGATCGTGAGAGGAAAAAAGTGCCAAACAGGGTTCAGGGAAAATGTGAGAATAATATAGTGAATCTTCCTCGTAAGAATAAGGTTGTTCATAGCCGACCAAAAGGAACTTTGAAGGGAAAAAGTGCAGTGAAGCATCATCGGATCAATGACAAGGAAACTTGTGTTGAATCGAAGTTCAGGAGGAAGAAAACGAGTCGACTCACAGCTAAGAAAGTCCAACCGGTTCGTAACTCGGAGATTTTAAATATTCCAGTTTCAGTTCTTGATCGTCGCAATATTTGGAGTCATCATGAGATTACTTTAACAGGTTTGTTTTCGAACTCGATTTATTATGTTGTAATGCTGCCTTCCTAGATTTAGATAATCTGTATTAAACTAATTATTACTCGTGGTTAAAGGCTGTTAATTATTTAATTTTAATAATTTAAGAATAAAAGTAAAATATAAAATAATAATAATTTAATAATTAATTAATTAGATAATTTTAAAGTACTTAATAAAAAAATATATGATTTAGTTTATAGAGATAAAACAAAATAAATAAAAGGAGAATAATAAAAATAAAAATTAAATTATTTTTTTATTAAATTAATAAAAAAAAGAAAATAATCTCAATAAATATTTTTAAATTCTTTTTTTTATGTTAAAAAACACGATAGAAGATAGAAAATAAAATAAAAATATTAAAATTGTCTCATTTAAAGCATTTGTCCTATCGGCTTTGTCCCGAGTCACTTCTCACTTTGTCTCGAGTCACTTCTCAAGAATCCAAATCATTTCTTTACATGTACCTACAATACCTACAATAACATTCAAGTAAGTATTCAGAGGCCACAATGAATAGTTTGAGTCATGTTTTTGAATCATGGCTGGGAAGGTTTTGAATTTTTAATATTTATATAAATATTACATTAAAATTATAATTTTAAAATTAATGCTAATTAACTATTAATAGAGATATCATGTTTAAGCATTCATTATAGTTTGAAAATTAATGCAAACTATTATTGTATACATCACTATCAGATTGAAGTGGAATTATAAAATTGAAGTGGAATTACGAAATAGAGCAAAGTTCGGTATTGATAAAATTAGTAGATTATATATTGTAATTTGTAGTAAAAATTGCAAGTGTTTGTTAAAAATTGTGATTATAGCCGAAATAGAAAAAAAAATTGTTAAAATTGTAGCAAAGTTATGTTTAAAAAATTTATAATTTATAGTTAAAATTAGTAACAAAAAGTTGATAGTTTTGCCAAACATTTCTAAAATCCTAACTCTTAGCTTTTAGGGTAGATTTTTTTAAAATTTTTATTATAATTTGTAGTATATTTTTATTATTTTACTTTTAAACTTTTGTGTTTAAAAATTTAACGCTGCTTTTTTTTTTATTGCTGACAGTATAGTTAATTTTTTTAATTGAAGTTATTATAATTATTTTTACTTTAAAAGAATTTAGTGTTTTTGAAATGTGTATAAGTTTTTTTTTTTTTAAATATAAAAAAACTTGTTGTCTTTGAGAGAAACCAAACAGTATATAACTTAAAAACTGATTTTTTTTTTATATAAAAATTAAAATCAGTTTTTCAAACATAGTTAAATTTTTTAATTGAAGATATTATAATTATTTTTACTTTAAAAGAAGTTAGTGTTTTTGAGATGTGCATAAGTTTTTTTTTTTTTTTAAATAAAAAAAAATTTGTTGTCTTTAAGAGAAACCAAACAGTATATAACTTAAAAGCTGATTTCTTTTTTTTTTTATTTATAAAAATTAAAATAAGCCTTTTAAATAGCCCAAACAGGACCTAAAACTTATGAATATCTGTCTTAATTTTCTGAACGTTTGTAACAGGTGACTCGAGGGTAACAGTTTCAAAATCTAGGACAAAACCTTATTCAAATTCTGCTCCAAATTTCGTGGCTGATGATAATTTACTGGGAGCAAAGAGGAGCAGTGATGAGAAGCAAATTAAGAAGAGCGATAAAGAGACTATTCAGTATTATTATTATTCTGAGCTGCTGCGTGAGGTTTTGAGGTTGACAGAGGAGGAAACGGAGGAGTCCGATTGGAGGATAGCTCAGAAAGCCATTTTTATTAGCTTTGAAGATGTTGAAGAGATCTGTGCCGTGTTTGGCCGACAAATTCTTGAGCTGCTTTTTCACCAGATTGTCGATGAACTTGTGACTAATATGATCGACTAATCTAAGTTCAAAATCTCTTACCGCTATTAATTTTTCCGAAGTAATTCATATGAGATTTTGGTTAGGTTTTAATTGGGTTTGTGACAGTGAACGATAGGATTGGTCCCAAGAATTAGTCCACGTTCATTTGTGCAAACTGATCTGACCACCACCCTGAGATATCAAAATATATTTAGATTGAGCTGAGTCTATTTAAGCCGAGCTTTCATGAGCTTTATTATTATTATTTTTTTGTGCTGTTCGAACTTGGTTTAACCTCTAAAACATCTCAATAATTTGTTTGAGCTCGGTTCGTTTAAAAATTAACATGTGAGCTCGGCTCGAGCTCGAGTTTATATTTGAATTTTTTTTTCTAAGTAAAATTAAGAAATCAAACTTAGTAAGTGTATTTATATACACTTTTACGTGACTTTTACGAGCTTTAAACGAATTTATATGAGCCGAGTCGAATTTATACGAGTTGAGTTCGTTTAATAAACAAACTTAATTTTATATTAATAAATAATGCATTTATTAAATGAATTAAGTACAAACAAACTTTTTTTGAAATATGCTTGAGTTGTTCATAAACAGTTAGGGTTGTTTGCATCCCTACCCTTAAATATCAAACTATATATAGATTAGCCCAAACAGGGGGCTTTGTCACCTTTCCTTTTGAATAAAAGAAACAGGATGTAGCATTGAAGGGGAGGGTATGGGGAAGTGATTTTTCTCTCTCTGTTTGGAAGCTTAAAAATGATGATTTTTTTAAGAAAATAAAAATAATTTATTTTTAGTAAATTTTTTTTAAATTCTCTTCGAGTTTTTTACTTTTAAATTCTCCTTTGCGGGAGGAATTAAAAAAATATTTTTTGGATTAGAATTTGTTAAAAAATTAGAAATGTGATTTTTTAAATAGAAAGTATAAAAAAATCTCAGGAAAAAACAAACAAGATTTTCAGTCGATCAAACAAGACTTAAAGTTAATCTTCAAAAATAAAATGCATAGTGAAGTGGTTTGGCCGACAAAACAAGCCAAACGCTTATTACATTTTAACATTTTTTCCCCCTTGTTTCTACGTCCTATCTATTATAAGTTAATTGTAATAATTCTAATCAATAAAATTTAAAATCATAATTTTAAAATTAAAATTAGAATTTTTGTTGTTACTACTAAACAAATTTTTTTGCAAAGATACCAAAAAATTGGATTACAAGTTAAATAGGCTGAACAAATATTCTTTTTTATTATTTAAAATTCATCGAAAAAAAATAAAAAAAAGAATAAAAAAGAATAGAAACATTGTGAAATCAAACCAAAAGAATGTGAAATCAGATTGTGGTGTGAATCGAGCTCGCCGACTTTGTGCATTAATTTCATGAAACTTAACTCTCACGTTCCATAAGGCCGTGTTTGGAGACTTTTTGGGCGGTATTCAATAATGTCTCCTTTCCGTACAACGTTTTTTTTAGCAATGGAAACAGTACAACTGTACAAGTCTGGGCGTCTTGTAGTATCTTAATAAATAAAGAAATAATATTCCTAGTGAAGTGCTAAATAGTGTTTAATAGAGAAAATTGATATTTTCTTATTGAAAAAATTAATTTAGGATCCCATTTAAAGTATTTGTTTTTGTGTGTAGTCTTATTTAATTTTTTAATATTTTATTAAATTTAAATTTTAAAATTTATTAATAATTTATACAGATATGTTCTTATCCCAACACGTCTTTTACTTCTTTTCTTATTTGCGTTCTTTAGGGCTGGTTCTGCTTTTTAGAGAATAAAATAACCGCTTTGGTTCCTATTTTTTGTTAAAAAAATAGAGCCCCAAAATGTATAATGCTTTTTATTATATTTTGTATAATATTAAAAAATTAAATTCTAATTAAAAATAAGGGGCTTAATCCAAAAAAAACTCAAATACAAACTCAAAACAATATAAATTAAATTAAAAAAATCCATTTTCAAAAAAAAAAAAAAACCCAAACCCAAACACATTTTTATCAAATCTGCCATAAATTTGCTAAAACTCATCTAACTCTCTCACATCCTATTTCAAAACAATTCAAACAAACAGTCAAATAGACACTCTTCAGCTTTCTTCTTTCATGATTATTACATGATTTGAATTTAATTTTTAGACATTAATTAGTAATTTTACGGTAAAATATGCTAGAAGAGGAGTATTTAAGTAATTATTTACTATTATTAGTTTAACTTATTTATTTTATTGTAATATTGTAATTTTTTTTATTTTGATATTATTTTAATTTTAATTTAAATATTAATAAAATATAAATCAATATAACGGTTGTATTCTACTAAATTTTTATAATAATTGTTTTTTAAATTTATAAATATAAAAATATATATAACTCCTTTTGAAGTATATGCTTAGAACATTCGATTGGTCAGGCTGGTCCTGGCGTTCTTCTCCAAGGCTAAGCGAGACCAAATTCGTCCTCTTTCAAATTCGATTCATCCTATCTGGTACATCAACACCGTTGTTCTCCAACCCTCTGTCATCAACTCAATTACCGTCATCAAGTACAAGAAAAGCGAATTCGAAATCCACCTTCAAACTGCCGAAGACTGGCCCCGTAAGCGCCACCGGCGGGAGGTATATTCTGGCAGAGGACGGTTTGTTGCCGCTGTCGACTACGTCCACCTGCTCTCCGCTCTATCTCTGTCGTACGACCTTAACTTCTCCCAAATCCTTCCCTCGACCTCCCACTCTCATCGTCATCCTTCGCGATGCTCCCCTCATCATCCCTCTCTTTGACTCTCCCAATCTCAATGAAGCTCCCCTGCAACGACACCAACTTTAACGGCCAGAAATAGAAGGCGGTTCGGCAGTTTGGGCAAAGATTAAGGGTTTGGTAGACGCCAGTCTCATCGCTGGTGATCGACAATGTCCTGGTGGAGAAGGGGGCAGTCATGAGATTAGAACAGAGATCGCCCCGGATTTGGTCGAAGTCGTCGGAGCTTTCGTCCCATTTGTGCCGCTCCTGAAACCCTAATCCTTGAATCGGTAGTGGTGGGGTGGAATATTATATGATATTTTTATTTAATAATATGATAAAATAATATTAGTGTTAGATAAAAATAATTCACCTAAGAAACATAAAATATTTTTATTTATTAACAATACCAAATACTATCTAATAAAGGAGCCCAAATTTACATCCAAAATCAATAAATTGTGCACTAATTTTAAGATTGCGGATGTAAAAGAATTATAAATAATTTACATCATTCATTCATATCTGCGTTATATATATATATATATATATATATATATATATATTACATCTTCCACCCAAATCTGCTTGTGTAGTGCCCTCTAGTAATATTTAGAACAATATTACAACAAACTTAGAAAATATTTTTAAAAATTTATTTAGAATTTAAAATTAGTAATTTAAATTTATTTACAGTATTACCCACACAACACACATTTAAATTTGTAGTATTGTTGTTGAATTTGAGATAATTTTTTAATTTTTTTTATTTATTTTAAAATTATCATATTTAAAAAGTAGTTCGTAATTTTCCAAACGAATTTGACAAATAAGTGAGCTTTATCGGTTATACTAGTAGTGTTTAGAATTGTTAAAATTAATAATTTATAAATTATAATTTATAATCGAATTTATAAATATTTGACAAAGATTATAATTTATAATTAAAATAATAAAAAAATTATTATAAATTATAATAAAAATTATAAATATTTTAAAATTTATAATTTATAATTAAAAATTACTAAAAAATAACTTTACCAAACGAGAGTGGCGACGTGCACTAGACAGAGATTGTAATGCTCAAACGAAAATGAAGGGTTCACATTTCCTTTGGACCCACGCAAAAGGACAACTACGTTGGGATCACTAAATTTCGATAGAATTTTGTAATATATCCTTCTTTATAATTCTTTTTTATTTATTTTCTTATGATTGGAGCTCTCCAAAATCGGGATATGAAATATTCTCACCAAATAATAGAATAACTGTAAATAGCGTATATTAGTGGAATTTTAAAAATAATTTAAATAAACGAGTTGAATCCAGAGCTTTGAGATTGGAAAAGTCATTGATCTCGTCTTGTCTTGTATATATAATTAAAAAAAGAAATGTGTCATATTTGTACATATATGTGCGTTTGATGTGCATTACACGTCCTAAGATGCAAGAAAACTATATACTAAAATGAGTTTTTAGTGTAAGATTTATAATTAACATTTTATATAATATTAAGTTACAAAAAAAATTTGTACTCTTAAAATTTATTGCGTCAAATTGGACAATATATTCAATGTTTTAAAATTCGAACCGGATCGGATCAGTCTGTTCAACCGGTAATTAGCTCGGTCAACGGTACGGTTAAACTTATTAAACTGGTTAAGTATAAAAATTGATATTTTTTATAAAAATCGTCTAAATCCGTGGTTGAATCGGTAACCCGGTCAAATTGGTACCGGTTCAAGAAAATCGATTGAGTTTTCATTGGTCCTAATATTTTTCAACTGTTTAAGTATTTAATTTTAAATTTTATTTTTTTAATTTATTTGAACTTAAAATTTTTTCAAAGGATCCCGCTTCCAACCCTTCCTCCCACATAACTTTTTACTTTTCAATGTTTTTACTATTTATGTGCTTTTGGCGGCGCTTCGTTTTCTTGTTTCATTTTGTTGGCTTTAGGTGTTTTACACTGGTGCATCATCTATTGCTTAACTTGCTTGCTTCAATTTTTTTTGTTTATTTTTTTCATTTGCCTTTTGCTCTTATTATTTTTTATTTATATTTTAAAAACTTTTTTTAATATTGTGTTGTTATGTTTATGTTATAGAAGAGCTTTGCCTTTTATTCTTATTTTTTTTCTTTTTCTTTTGCTTTTATTTTAATTATTTTTGTTGAAAATTCTAATTGGTTAATTAAAATTATGCTTAAGTCATGAGATGTCCTTATTTTTTTTATTTAAATTGTGAGTTAGATGTTATTTTTATTTAATATTTATAAATTTAAAAATTATTAATGATGTAATTATGAGTCACGGTTCGATTCCAATTAAACCGGTAACCCGTTCACCTATTCCCTTTTTCAATTTTCAAAACATTAGAAATACCTATACTACTTTAAAAAACTTATTCTCTCACTTCAACAATCCTTCCGTCTCAATAACCCACATCCCTCCACCTTTGGCAATCGTTGGAGAGCTCTGATGACCACCTCCAATAACTTTATGTGACCACATGAGATTAACACCAGCGACTTCTGATCACTAGTTTCTACAACTTTTCGACGTTAAATTTGGCTGATTCCGACGACTAATTTCCAGAGCTTTTTCAATAACTTTTGACCACAAACTTTAATAACTTTCGGTGACCAATTTCAGAGACTATTAAAAACAGCCACAATTTGATATGTTTGCATTTAGGAATAAGTTAAGTTAATAGAGATAAATTTCATTATTCAAATACAATAAATAGTAAAGTTTATATTTAATATTCACTTATAATAAAATCAAAAATAATTTTATCTGTTTGCATTCAAAAATAAATGAACATAAATAAATTTTTTTATTCAAATATAACGAAAATGAGATTTATCTGTTTTGTGAATCATAAAAAAACTTGCCAAAAAAGTTACAGAAGAACTGTCGGAGATCACCAAAAATTTGTCAGAAACCATCGCTATATAGTACCCCAAAAAAATGGTTGTAGTAAAATTACTGAAAAATAATTGTTGGTGGTAGTAAAAAAAAGTCTCTCACAGTTATTGAAGTTGATAAGTTTGACGTGGTGGGAGTTTGTATAAAATAATTTGGAGAGTGAGTAATAAGGGTGATTTTATCCATAAAATTGTCAAGTATTAAATTACAGGATCTTACAACTTAGAACTTTTAAAATAATGTACGTACCTAAGTAGTTAAAAAAATTATGTAGACTAAGTACACTATAAGAGCTAAGAATTACACTTATAACTAATTATCCGTTACTAAAATTAGAGTGAGTCATTATTTAGATTTTTTTTTTGTAAATATAAAAAATAATTATTTGTTTATAAAAAGTCATGTCGAACTCTAATAGAAACATAAGTAAATCACATTTGTTCAAATGTCGATCAATATTCGATATATTGAATTGAATTTTTACATAAATATTTGAGGGAGAACAGAATCCGACAAGGGCCGCGTGGCCCACACGTTGAATGCCGTACATCGCAGCAGTCGCCTGCCCATGATTGTGTATCTCGGTATATACCTCCTAGATTGGGAAGTAGGCCAAGCGTATATGGACAGTGTTCTCAAACTTTTAGGATCTCGGGACAGGTGAAGCTGAGGAACGACCATGGGGCAGAGTGCCATGGTCGTGGTCCCGAGTTCAAGAGTGAGACTCGGTCATAACCCCTGAAGTGAAGCGCTTGGGACTATGTGGAGAGGTGCTCGGCACCGTGTGGAGATGTGTTCGGTACCCACGCTCGAGCATGGCGAGTTATATGACCTCCAAAGCCGAGCTCAGGGATTGATACATGGTAATTAGTACCCATGATACGCGTATCAGAAAAGGACGCTGATAACAAAAGATCAATAGTAATTGAACCAACTCTGGAGTTAGGGTGTCGGAAAGGATTGACTTAACCTAAATTATGTTTGAGTACCGATAGACATGTTGACACGACAAGAGGAACTTTCAAGAAGATATAATTAAGGCAATGATAAGTGACTATTAGACTGGCAGCTGAGTGAGTATTAATCAGAGTAAGAGAGAGGATTGATACATGGTAATTAGTACCCATGATACGCGTATCAGAAAAGAACGCTATTGATAAAAGATCAATAGTAATTGAGTCAACTCTAGGGTTAGGGTGTCAGAAAAGATTGACTTAACCTAAATTAGGTTTGAATACCGATAGACATGTTGACATGATAAGAGGAACTGTCAAAAAGATATAATTATGGCAATGATAAGTGACTATTAGACTGACAGCTGAGTATTAATCAGAGTAAGAGAGAGGACAACTCGACATGCTCAGGTCGAGTTGGGCTCCTAAAGCGGGTCAGGTATATTTTTTCTATAAATAACCAGCACTTTCAAAGACAAAGGTATGCACTCTTTTTACTATGAGAAACTCTGCTAAATTATTCTCTCAAGTTTTTCTCTTTCTAAACTCCTGCCTGACTTGTTCATCGGAGAGTTCACCGGTAAAAGCCACCGACAAACATCTTACTCATTTCTTGTGCAAGCACACGTAAAATTCGTACCGAACTACTCAGCCAACACTAACGAAAATAGTATATCCCAATCTTAATCCTCTACAATATTATTTGTAAAGTTTACAAAATAAATAATTTAAATTATTATTATAATCCTATCTTGAACCAACAAAATAGAGTCTTAACACTTTAAAAATTCATCTAAAGCAGATGACAAATCTATCAAATAACTCTCTTTTTTTTTTAAATTTATTACAAGGGATAATTTTCACTTCTCCTTTTTGGGATAACTCTCTCTCTCTCTCTCTCTCACTAGGAAGGCCGAAACCTAAGAATGAAGCAGGAGTCGAACCCTCATAGATAAGTGAGAGCATATAAGAGCCAAACCACTGGGATAACCCAATACTTAAATAACTTTGATCCCTATGCTAAAATTGATTTTACTAATATGGTATGAAAGTACAAATTTATATACACGCACATCAAAGTTTCTTTTAAATATTGTTTTATATTTTAATGATTTTTAAAATTTTATTCCAGATTTTTTTACTTTTTAATTCCTCCTGTTACAAGAAATCCAAAACCAAAAAAATAAAAAAAAGGACTAACTAAAAATTTAAGAAAAAGCCAAAGAAACTATTTTCGGCCAAAACACTTTTTCATCTAGTGAACTATTTATACTTTGATAAAAAATAATTTTTAAATTCATCATAATCAAAAGAATAAAAAATATAAAACTTATAACACAATATACACAAAAATATCAAAAAAACAAAAAAAACTTTATTTTAAGTTTAAAAAAACACCTT
>JAOTRH010180018.1:0-12039 GCA_034768845.1 Heliamphora exappendiculata | reverse complement strand
TGGATCGAGTGTTCAGAAGCTTTCTAGACCAATTTGTAATTGTGTTGATGAACGATATTCGGTTATATTCTCGGAGTAAAGAGGAACACAGGGAATACTTAAAGATTCTATATAGGTCCTGAGAAAGCACAAGTTGTATGTAAACCCTGGTAAGTGTGAGTTTTAGTTGGACAGGGTAATGTTTTTAAGTCATGTTATATCTGGAGAAGAAATTCAAGTGAACCCAACTGAAGTAGAAGTAACAGTTAATGGGAAGAGGCTAACTAACGTGACAGAGATACGAACATTTTGGGGCTAGCTGGTTATGTGATATTATCCTTGAAGATTTGGTAGTAATCAATTTAAGATGTTATAAGGAAAAAATAACCTTTACTCTAAGGGCTGAACATATGGGCTCAACCTTACCTACACCCACAATAAAGAACGACTCTAGTAAATAAAACACAATTTTGGAGAACCAGAAGGCACAATGTTAGTAAATCATCCTCAACCTTCCTTACGATGAAGTACGGGGTAAAATTTTGGGGATGAATTTTATTTAAGAGGGGTAGTTTGTAATGACCCTGCTCGGACCCTAGTATTAGTGACGGATAGTCTACAAGACTATAGAGCACGGATGAGATTTAAAACCCTAACTCGAATCGAAAACCCTAAATTCGGCTCGAAAATCCCAAAAAGGTTCAAAACTCAGGCAACAAAATCTAAGCACCCGGAGAGTCTCCCAACATTCTAAATGAAGTAAATATCATGAAATATTGAGTTAAAAATCAAAAATCTTCATAAATAGGATAAAATGACCATTTTGCCCCTAGTACAGCAAAAAATTTTAAAAATCTAAATTTTGACATATGGTTACCCTAAATCAAGGATTTAAGTACAATTAAGTAGAAGAAGACAAAATAACATCAAAAATGACAAAATTACCCCTCAGTGGCTGACCACCTTGGGAAGAGTGCCAAAAAGTGACTTTTTGCTTTCTTTTTAGCTTAAAATGATGAGAAAGATATTAAATTAAGTATTATGATGATCTAATACTTGTTGAACAAGTAATATACATAATATTATAGTGTTATAGATCAACAAAATCAAAAAAAATCATTATTAAAGTTCATACACAACAAAATAAGTTAAAAAATCACATATTGCCAAAATAGCTTAATTTGACTTAAAAGACTGCATCTATTTAATCAATAGCTATGAAAACTATGATAATATATGAAAATACTATATTTCTCATAAAAATACTAAAATAATAGGTCTCAGTAGAAAAAGAGACTAAAAAGATATATCAAATTAACTTTTAATGCATTTTTTACATAAAATAGCACGCAAACCAATGCAAAACCCTTTAATTGATGTGGGGTCAGGTTTTTGTCCCCCAAACATCCCCCTAGATGTATTTCTCTTCCCCAAATCTCATGTATATGCCTCAAAAGTTGCACCATGTCAACTCAAACCATGTAATGTGTAAGGAAAA
This sequence comes from Heliamphora exappendiculata, assembly GCA_034768845.1. Lineage (NCBI taxonomy): Eukaryota > Viridiplantae > Streptophyta > Magnoliopsida > Ericales > Sarraceniaceae > Heliamphora > Heliamphora exappendiculata. The sequence goes on along the minus strand of JAOTRH010180018.1, from coordinate 10,562 downwards.
AGAGGAAACAAAAAGTACCTTAATTAATCTTGTGTTCCCTCCTTGTTCCCTAACCCTTCTCCTACATAAACCAAGCGAAACACCACTCCCTTGCCTTCATATATTCGTGCATATAGAGAGAGAAAGATTAGGTTGAGTGTTCTTGAGGTATTCTACAAGTTTGAGAGAGGAAAGAAGGAGGAGAAGAAAGAGGAACCAAAGAGAGGTGTTTGGTTTTAAAGCTAAGTCCTTCCATACCATCAACCCTTGAGCCCTCAAGCAAGTAAGTAAAATCTCTAAACCTTGTGTCTAATATCCCCTAACACATCCCTTTAAATACTCTAAGAATCAAGAATCGAAATCAAACCAAAAAGGCATCGTAGTTTGAAATTTGGGACTGTTATGTTTATGGGTGATATGAGATGTTGTTGTATGCTATTATCTTTAAGTTTGATGGCTTCTAAGTGTTATGGAGACTTGATATTAAAGTTTAAAACACAAGTATGCAAAGAAATGGAACAAAAACTTGACATGAGATAAATAGAAGACTTGGACCCTAAGAGACTTGATTTTTGAGAACATAGATGTTTCTTTCCTAAACTTTGGAATGCCATAACTCAATATAGAAAATTGATCTAAGCATGTTATTTATATTCAGATTTATCATTTTGTGTTATCTTTCCTCCAAAGTTGGTTTCAACTCATTTTCATAAATAAAACTCGAGATATTATAATTTTACTAAAATGTGTCATTTTCCAACAAGTCAACACTACTGACTTGGAAACCCTAAATTAGAAGGAGATCTGAACTTTCATCCAAACATAAAAGTTGTATATAACATGTATATATATCTACCCACCAACAATAAGTACGAAATATTGAGTTTTGATAGGTCAAATCCTCTTTGAAAATCTCTATTGAGTTTCAGCCGTCAAGAGACACTTCAGTCACATATATTTGTGTAGCCCAAAACTACTATTTTTAATGACCTATTCCAAAAGTGGTCTACATGAACATTGTGACTAACATATTGAAGTACTGGCTGCCCAAACATCAGACCTTAAAACCTTGGGATAATACCCCAAAACCACTTTAAACCCTCTGTCCAAAACTGGCTCTGCTGAGTTTTGGCCGCTGACAGAACCTATTTTTTACAATGGCCAAAAAGTCTAATTTGTTCCAAGCCACTATCCTTAGCTCTAAACATAAAACTTGTAGAGGACTTGTTGAAAAAGAACATACTAACAAATGGGCTCATTTGGACGTGATCTGGTACCACAAAACCGAGACCAACTAAAGCATGTCTTTGGTAAAATCTTAAGTAAAGTGCTGAATCATTTTTGCTTAGGAAGTTTTGTTCACCCCTTTGCATTAGGTTTTGGCCTTGGTGTTAAACATGAGAGTTGTAAAAAATATTTTTATCTAAATGGTGTTTAAAAATCATAACTTGATTCCAAGACTATATACCTCAAAACCTTGTCGGCCATTTTAATTTAATACTTGATTTTTTGCCGTAAAAGTTACTAAGTGTATGTGTGAGTACCTTATTGTGAGACCCGAGTTCTATATGATTATTGGTTTGAATTAGTTGATTAGTGTTTCTAAGTGAATGTATGATGATTTAGAACTCATGAAGCTCGGTAACGCATGTACTATTCGCAACGAGGCGCGATGATGGCATTGGTGATCAAATACTTGTGAAAGTCTACTATGGTGATTCCTAGCGTAGAATCCCTATTATAATCTGGGTGCATATTAGGTTGGGCATCTACATTTCATACGCACATGTTTATTGACTTATCTACTATCCTATCATAAATTTGTTTATTTTCTTGACTATAAACTATACTGGGTGTTATACGGTATGCGTCGTGGTGAATTTTGTGTTGTGAGATTAGTTAGAAGACTAAAGTGTTTTGCTTATGGGCGTTGGCTCATGGCATTCGTGCTATAGGTAAGGTGGAGTTCTTGGAGGAAGTCATCCTAGAGGGAGAAGAAGAGTTTGAAGAACAAGATGAGTTCTAAGAGCATGTGGATTTCACTGATGCATTTTGAGAAGTCGAGACCTCTGCTTTTGTTCTTATATTCAGTTCTCTCATGCTTAGTATAATTCTTGAAATTTCTTGGTGAAACTGTAATAGTTAAGTACTTTGAACGGTTCATAACTCCTTTACGATGTAATAACTAAAATATGTAAATATGAATGAATGGTGTTGAAGTTAACCTCGGTGATGGTTCAGGTGCATTTTTGGGCCTATACAAGGCTGTGTGAACCGTTTTGGAGTTTTTTCGTCAATTGGACATTGGAACATTCTCGTGAGCTGGTAGTAGCTTTTCAGTCAACTGAGTGCCCTGTAAGGTGGTTCGATCGACTAAATTTGGGAATTCAGTCGACTGACTTGAGGTGGTGGAGAGTTTTAGGTTTTCCAATAGCTTTTCAGTCGACTAACCTGGGTGGTTCAGTCGACTGAATTCCTGTACGGGGCTGAGGCTATAAATATCCCACCCTTGAAAGATATTTTGAAAGGTTAGCTTCTGAGCTAAGTTTTGATTTTATCTGCCTTCTCTCTAGATTTTGATTAGCCTGGGACTCAATTTTTAGCGATCTGACAGTCGATCCTTGCTATTGGTGTCGAGGGCTTCGCATCTATCCGGACAGAATCTAGTTTCGTCGAGGTTTAATTTTTTAGGCGTCGAGCTTTTGGCTCATCGAGTTAGGATCCTAGACTGATGTCTTTAAAGGGTGCTATGTGTAATTATAGATCTTTTCACCAGTTGAAATCGCTTGAAACTACTTTAAAAGTTGTATTTTTTCAGGTTTAAACCACATTGTTTGCATAAAAGCATGTTTTTCGCTTTTTAGTTGGTTTATTACATGATATGAACTGGTGGATGTTCATGGTTTTCAAAAATGTGGTCTTGAAACTAGAGGATTTATGAAAATCATGGGAAAAACGTGTTTTGGAGGTTTGGAGCTAACCCTCGGGGTTGAGTCTCAACTTTTAAACGTTTTGATGGAAATGATAAAATATTTGGTATGATATCCATGCTGATAGATGGATCTTTATACATGTTAATGTATAATTGTGAAAATATTTTCGTAGTCGAGCTACGTAATGATTTTTAAATGATTTCTATAGATGTACCGTTAGAGTGGGTGTATTGAGTTGGGCTTTGATTGCTCATCGGTTGAAGTTCAGAAACGTGCGCATAGTAGGTGCTTTGTACCTTCGGGTTAATCCCCGTAAATTAAGTGGTGGGTGTTTTGTACCCTCAAGTTTTGGGCCCGTAAATTAAGCAGATACGATGTTGTGACTCTGTATAGAACTTGTCATTACCTAGCAGGCTTTAAGTGGTTCAGGACTATCGTAATGGGCATGAATCTATAGTTGTTACCTTTGTCCTTGTGTGTGGAAAAGTCGGTACATAGGATTCATTTTATCTTCTTTTTCTTGACTGTGGCCCAAGTGGAGAATACTATTTTGTAACTATTTTCCTATAATTTTTTCTTAACTGTTGCATGATATTTGCTATGTTGGCAATACCTAATTTTAAGGATGAAAATGTGGAGTTTTATAAAATAAAACAGTTTTGTTACTCTGATGGAAAACTTGTGATTTTTAAGATGAGAAAACCTTTTTGACTCCTATGGTTGAGTCAGCTTATACTATAATTGCATATCCTGCTTATGGCTTTATAGTCTGTTTATATTAGGCTTTGGCTCAGGGTGTGGGATTTTGTTGTAAAACCTTTTTTACGTAAACGTGATCGTGTAGGTTGACCTTGGGGTGCCTGGACGTGATTGATGACAAGACTTCTGTTTTGTTTTGATAGGTAGTTTATGCTTTTTGCATATGTTTCATGTTGGTTGTAACACGTCTCCAACAGATGTATTTTTATGGATGTATGCATGATTTATGCTTTCGAGAGAACCACAGGTCGGTTGTTGTTTTTCATTACTTAGTTCAACGGTTTACAAATAGGGTTTTCAAATGATTTATGATTCATCCAAACTCTTGTGCTTCGAGGAAGCTTTTAGAACGGCCTGAGCTTCTTTTAAAAATAAAAGATTTTCTTTACCAAAAAAAAGTGTAATCTGCTTTAAAGGCTTGGCTTTTGAGCTGTAACTGTAGTATCTTGAGCTACTTGTTTAAATCAAATAATCCGCCGGCAGTGCATTTTACAAAGGTTTAGCCTTGTTTGGGCTTTTTGGTCTTTATCCTTTGTGTTGGGGCCGTTATGGTGGTTGTTCATAGGCTTTTTGCGTGATCTGAAGTTTGGGACGAGATAACTTGGTATCAGAGCTCTGGGTTCGAATACCTATGAGGTGTAGAAAGAGGGTGCGTTACCTTATGAGCAAAGAGGTGTGTGTGTGCTTCGTTGCCTGTGTTTGGAACATGAGCATGTTAGTTGTTTAGCATGTTGATGCCATGTATATATGAGTATGGAGGTTGGACCTTAGGATTGATTACTCTTGCCTTCGGACGTTTGGATTAACAAACTTGGGAGCCAAGTTAGAAACACATTTTGCGCATGTGATTTCTAGCAAGGAATCTAAGTCGGTTATCCAAAATGACGCGTCATTCTTATCGGTTCTCCTCAAAATCGGTGTTGTGTCTGCATACTCATTGTGGCTATATGTTAGCATGATTATGTGGTATGTGGTAGAAATAACATGATAGATCGACCTTAGCTTATCGTGTTTTATATTTTTTTTATATATAACCTGTACACCCTTCGAGACGATGAGACCATGGTTTGCGTCTTGGATGTGCGACTCGATTGCTATCAGTTGTAGAGATAAGGTTATTGGTTGAGCATCGATCGCTTGGTATGTTGTGGAACTCGTTAGTGAATGAATTTAGCCGAGTGAAGTTGGCCTCGGTTGGTAAACCATTGGGTGTTGGTACGAGCAGAGTTTTGTTCAGGTGTAGCCGAAGCATGGTTGATGGCTTTGGCTTGGATAGATGACCCCTCTTGAGAGTATGCTATTGGAGGTTAGCGTTGTGTTATGAATGGCCTTATAAGTAGGGGCAATGGGGTGTTAGAGACCTTGGAAAATCAGTTGTTATGATTAAATTGGTTGATAAGATATGTGGATCGTGATAATCCCTTTCGGTTAGGGTTTGGTGTATATGGTTAAGCCGTGTGATGGATTAGGTACATCGTAAGCCATGCTATGTCATGAGCTATGTACTTAGGATAGGGTATAGATGGGAACATAGTGGATGGGAGCGTGATAATCCTTAGCTAGGTGTATATAGAGATTCTAGAATGTGAGCGGTTTTGGAGATATTCCCCGATAGTCAGGAAGTTGATGGTGGTCAGCAGGATGTTGACGGTAGTCAAAGTAGCATCCGAGGATGTTGTTAGTAGTCAGAGTTATGCCTGGTGACCTTAGAAGTTGTATACCTTCTTGAGGTTTGAAAATTAAGTTCTGAGTGAGTGAGCTCAAGATTATGGGGACAAATATGAGTTGTAGATATGCTGGGAAGAGCATAGGTCGCCACTGTGTTGGAATGTGTAGGGGTTTAGGTTACAATTTTAACATGCGACGAGTATCAATTTTGTGGAATTCTTATGAAAATGCAAGTTTTTGATTTAGTCGTTACCCTAGTGATCAGGAGATCATGTTTGGGAACCATGCTAGGCGCATGAGGATCAAAAGGATCGTAAACGGGTTCGACAGTGTGGTTGGTTTAGTGCTGAGACAGCATGCACTACGTGTGATATGTCTTGAGCTTATTTGTGTTCGATCTTAGGTTCTGAGATGGGTATGTTGCTTGCCCATAGGGACGAAGTGTGGAGTAATAAGGCTTAGTAGTGTACCATGTGGTCTGGCTAGCCTGGGGTAATAGGTGAGAAATTGTGAGGTACGATGCCTATGATCCATATGTGCTTTGAGAGCGGAAGTGCGGAAGGTGTTTGCATGGTTGTGGGAGTTACTAGTAACTTCGGCTGAAGGTCTCAAGATTGGCTTTCTTTGTTTGGTGCCATGTATTGTCTATGTGAGTTGCGTGGGCAATGGCTCTAAGGCCGTGATGTGGGTTTCTATGTGGTTGTTAGGTGATTAAGTGCAACCTTCTGGAGTGAGGTCTTGGCATGATAGGTATGTTGACGTGTGTCTCCGTGTACAATTGGTGATGAGCTCGTAGTCCTATGGGATATGTTGTACAAGTTATGAGGATTGATGGTATTCGTATGTGTGCGAATGAGTTCAAAAAGTTGAGAGCCTGGTATGGCGGATGATCTGAGTATCATGATTGGGGTTGACAGCAGCTGTTTGACTGTGGTCGATGTGACCTCAAGGTGAGATGTACAAGGTTCTTTAGGGGCCAAGTGTTGATGATTACTAGGAGTACGTAGAGGTTGGGTCATGATTTCTTGTTGACCCTTTTCTTTTCTTTGGATGGAGAGAGAGTTTTTTTGTAGACGGTTGTCTAGTGCTAGTTGTTTCATCTCGATTGGATAGAGATGTCGAGTTCTTGATTGGTTCAGATTTGGTTGTGTTCTGAGACAAATCTCTGTGGATTTTATATCCGTGTTGAGGTCCTTTGAGTGTGCCTCAGACACTAGTATCACCGTGATCGGGTGATTGTGGGTTTGATTCTTCATGGTTTTGACTCGTGGTACATAGATATGTGCCTTCTTGGGTGTTGAGGATCCGTGTGTATGACTTGGGATCCGATTGCTCTTACGGTTGGGGACCGTAAAGAATCGCATGTTGGGGTTAGTATGGCCCTGCGATGGAAGGCCGTAGTAGAGTACGTATGAGTTGGTAAGCATAGTAGGCCGTAGCAACCTAGTCGGAGTATGACTTATGGTGCTTGATGATTGAACCATTTCGATTGTGTTCCCTGCGAGATCAGGTTGGTGGACTAGGAATGCTTGTGATTGTTCTTGTTCTTGTTCTTGTTGACAAGAGAGTGGGTGTTGCAAGATAGAATTCTTTGCGGTGATCAGCTGAGGTCGTTAACCATTGTGTGCAGCTTGTTCTGAATTGTGTGGGTACGGTTGTACTTCTTGCTCATGGCAGAGCATGAATTTTGTTGGAATCGTGCATTTGTGATATTCATGTGGTGAGTTTCTAATAGACTTTTGTGAGTCTGGAGTTGGGTTCTATTTGGGACTTTGAACTGCTAAGAGTTCTTAGAGTCGAGGAGTGGTTGTGGACTGTGGTAAGCGTTATGCTTTGGCATAACAGTTTGTTTATATGGTGATTACGAGAGTATGGTAAGGTGTAAGTCAAAAAAGATTCGATGTTTGAGAAGCCTTGGTTAGCATGGCCAATTTGGGCTGACGCGATTGTTGGTTGGGAACGAAAGGACCGTGATGAGTTCTGAATGTGAGAAAATTGCTAAGTGTAAGATGCAAGTCTTGGTTGCTGTCTTGGGTCTGAATATTCTATTACTTTGGACTCAAGGGACTGATCTATGTGTTATATGTTGTGAGTGTGTGGTTTGATGTCGGATGATAGCCATTTGTTTTCTTTGTCGGGTGACGACGATCGTGCTTGGTTTGAGGTTGGTCTATAGCCTTGGTATCAGTGATTTGATAGCGAAATGTTAGGTTGTGCAATAATGTGTAGTGATGTGTTGTTGCACGGGAGATATGATTGGGTTTATATAAGCTGTTGGATACCTTTGCGATGTTCTATCTAGTGATGTGTTTGGTCAAGTGACTCGTTGGAGTTAGGTGGCTTTATAGATGTGGTGCCGAATTGGTTTTTAGTTGTGTGGAACCTTGTTTAGGATAATGGTGTATCACCTAGTGTTTCTCCTGGGTGAGAATTGTGGTTCGTGATAGAAGTTTGAGTAGAGGATGAACGGTTGAAGGTTTGCTGAGATGTATTCTTTGGTATTCCATGTGAGTTAAGGAAGCTTCCCTCTGGAATCAGGTGTTTATGTTGTTGCTTGTGGATGGGCATCATGTCAGCTTCGAGATGGCATTGTTAACATCAGCAGGTTCATGATGTGGTAACAAAGTCGGTGCTCGTCTGGTGATCGTTAGAACTCGAGTAGAGTTAGTGCGTGCAGTATATGACTTCATGTGATCGATGAGGGTAATAGTCAGTATGTGATAGTAAGAACGAGGGTGAGATTGAGCCAGTATGTGATAGTAAGAACGAGGGTAATAGTCTCTATGTCTTGGAATAGAGAGTGTTTAGGATTAAGTTCCATGGTGGATTGGTCTCGTGTGACGTGTTTGTCACCACAGTTGTTTATGTTCGGCGAGAGTTATGTTTTGAGGTTTAGCAGTGTGAGTTGGACCTAGATTCGACGTTTCATGGATGTCTCATGGATGACAGTAATGTCAGTGGGACTTGCACGTGCGAGCAGTCTATATGGAGGTTGATTCTTCACGTCATGTTTACCTTGTGCGACGACGGTTGTATTCTTGGTATCAGTTTTGTGATAACGGTTTTGGGGTTTTAGTTGCTGAGGCATCTTTGTTGTTGTCCGGTATTGCTCGATTGGCATCTGGGTTTGTTAATGGTTGGTGAGTTAGTGTTTGCTTTGAGTTTCAGTGTTGAATTTTGAGGACAAAATTCCTTTAAGAGGGGGAGAGTTGTGAGAGCCTAACCTATTTCATTTTTGGAATGTTTAAGTGTTGATGGTGTTGGAGTTAACATTTAACCTCAGTGATGTTTCAGGAGCATTTTTGGGCCTGTACAAGGCTGTGTGAACCGTTTCGGAGTTTTTTCGTCGACTGGATACTGAAAAATTCCCGTGAGTTGGCAATAGCTTTTCAGTCGGCTGAGGGGGTAAATTCAGTCGACTGAGTGTCCTGGAAGGTGGTTCAGTCGACTGACTTGAGGTGGTGGAGAGTTTTACATTTTCCAGTAGCTTTTCAGTCGACTGACCTGGGTGGTTCAGTCGATTGAATTTTTGTACGGGGCTGAGGCTATAAATATCCAACCCTTGGAAGATATTTTGAAAAGTTAGCTTCTAAGCTAACTTTCATTTTTCTCTGCCTTTTCTCTAGATTTTTATGGGCCGGGCTCGATTTTCAATGATTTGACATTGGATCCTTGCTATTGGTGCAGGGGGATTCGCATCTATCAGGATAGAATCCAGCTTCGTCAAGATATGATTTTTGAGGCGTCAAGTTTTTGGCTCAACGAGGTAGGATCCTAGACTATGATGTCTTTAAAGGATGCTACGTGTCAATTATAGATCTTTTCACCGATTGAAATCTCTTGAAACTGCTTTAAAAGTTGTATTTTTTCATGTTTAAACCATGTTGTTTGGATAAAAGTATGTTTTTCGCTTTTTAGTTGATTTATTACATAATATGAACTAGTGGATGTTCATGGTTTTCAAAAAGATGGTTTTGAAACCGGAATTTATGAAAATCGTGAGAAAACGTGTTTTAGAGGTTTGGAACTAACCCTTAGGGTTGAGTTTTAGCTTTTAAACGCTTTGATGGAAACGATAAAATGCTTAGTTTGATCTCCATGTTGATGAATGGATTTTTATACATGTTGATTTTAATTGTGGAAATATTTTCGTAGTCGAGCTATGTAATAGTTTTTAAATAATTTCTATAGTTGTACCGTGACTGTGGGTGTGTTGGGTTGGGCTTATTTTGCTCCTCGGTGGAAATCTAAAAATGTGCACAAAGTAGGTGCTTTGTACCTTTAGGTTAATCCTCATAAATTAAGTGGTGGGTGCTTTGTACCCTCGAGTTTTGGGCCCATAAATTAAGCAGATACGTTGTTATGACTCCGTATAGAACTTGTCATTACCTAGCAGGCCTTAAATGCTTCAGGACTAGGGTAGTGAGCAGGAGTCTATAGTTGTTACCTTTGACCTTGTGTGTGGCACAGCTGGTACATAGGATTCATTTTATCTTGTTTTCCTCGGCTATGTGCCATGAGTGGAGAATACTATTTTTTTACTGTTTTTCTATTATTTTTCCTTAACTGTAGCATGATATTTTCTTTGTTGGCAATACCTAGTTTTAAGGATGAAAACGTAGAGTTTTATGAAATAAAATTGTTTTGTTAGTCTGATGGAAAACTTGTGGTTTTCAGGATGAGAAAATCTTTTTGACTCATGTAGTTGATTCAGCTTGTACTATAATTGCATATCCTTCTTATGGCTTTGTAGTGTGTTTCTATTGGGCTTCAGCTCACGATGTGAAATTTTGTTGTAAAATATTTTTCAGGTGAACGTGGTCCTGTAGATTGACCTTGTGGTGCGTGGAGGTGGTTGATGACAAGACTTCTATTTTGTCTTGGTACGCAGTTTATACCTTTCGTATATATTTCATGTTGGTTGTAACACGTCTCCAACAGATGTATTTTTATGGATGTATGCATGATTTATGCTTTCGAGAGAACCATGAGTCCATTGTTGTTTTTCGCTGCTTAGTTCAACAGTTTACAAACGGGGTTTTCAAATGATTTATATTTCATTCAAACGCTTGTACTTCGAGGAAGATTTTGGAACGGCCTAAACTTCTTTTAAAAATAAAAGATTTTCTTTACCCAAAAAAAAATGTATTCTGTTTTAAAGGCTTGGCTTTTGGGGCTGTAACTGTAGTCTCTTGGGCTACTCTTTTAAATCAAACAAATCAT
>JAOTRH010180007.1:0-12040 GCA_034768845.1 Heliamphora exappendiculata | reverse complement strand
AATTTACTTTTGTAATTAATGGTGTTATAGTTATTTTATTCAAAAAAGAGTTAAAGTATTTAAAATGTATATAATTTTTTTTTCTTAAAAAAAAATAAAAAAGATTAGTGAGTTTTAGATATGTCAAATAGTACTGCTTAAAAGTTAATCTTTTTTTTATAAAGATTTCAACTTTTATGAGATGCCAAACATGGCATAAAACGCATGTTTGACATCGTTCCCTAAAAATTTATTTTTTTATTACTAAAAATAACTATTAAATTGTAATATTTGGTATTTCGAAAAATGTTTTAATTTTTTTTTACTTTTTTTTAGGAAAAGCAAAGCTTATAGTCTTTCCAAACATATTTTATTAATTTTTTTTAAAAGAGTAAAATGATTGTGACACATTCAATTAAAAAAGTTATTTTTTTAATATATCAAGCACTGCGATTTAAAAAGCAAAAGATAATAAGAACATATTAGGCCATTTTAATAAAAAGTAAAAGAAAATAAAAAAATATTACAAAAAATTATTACAAACAATCTAACTTTTTTTTATTTTTAATTTAAAAAAAATCTCTTAAATGGTAAATGTTTTTAAACATAGTATATATAGAGGAGCAAAATTTCATTTTTAGTAATAGTAATGGTTAGGGCTGTAATTTTTCTTGCTCTGCCCTACCCACGTATGGTCTTACCCGACTTTTATGAATTTTAACCGTCTCTATAATATATGAGATAAAAATAATATATTTTTTTCTTTTTTAATTTTTTTTACTCCACTCTTAATTATGTAAAATAAATACATTTATATGTATAAATATATACATAAAATTTATTTTTAAAATATAAAAAGAGTAAACCATAAAAATATTATATCTATTTCTCTTTTTTTTATCTCTTTTTTATTTTTTATATTTAAAATTTTAAACTATTCATCAACTATTATTTTTTAGTTAATAAATTATCTTTAATATTCATTAAAATTATTTTTTTATATTGATAAATTATTCTGGTCGTCGCATCTTTTTTATTTTTTCTTTTCGTCTTTATCCCAATAATAGCAAGGACGAGGACAAAACACCACATGCCAACTCTTGTTCTGACCTATAATCATTCTTAACGATAGTAATAACGGTTGCGACGGTAGTTATTCTAATGGCATTAATAAATGTGACAACAATACTGATAAGTGGTAATGGTGACTACAATTGCCACCGTGAAAACGAGATACCAGTTGGTGATTTAGTGAAGAGTACCCGTGGTAGATAGCAATGTAGTATTATAATGGTAATAGAAATGTAATAATTGTGTCCTATTAAATTAGTTTTTTTTAAAAAAAATAAAAAAATACTTTATATGAAAATTAACTTATTTTTTGTTAACTAAAAAAATATATTTTTTACTAATTATTAATTTTTATTGTATTAAAAACACAATAATATAAAAAAAAATGCAGAAAAATATTTCTCGAGAAAAGGAAGTGGGTGAAGTAAAGTGTTTTTGGGTAACACGGTTTTAAAAGAACGGTGCACGCGTGAAACTGTGGCGGCTGTTGCATCAGCCCACCGGAAAAATATTAGATATTTTTGAAATATTATGTTGATAATATCACCTAGTATGGGTCGGCCCTCTTGTTATTTTCACGAAGCAATTATTTTGGATTCTTAAAAAATCTTAATTTTTGATAAAAAAAATTAGGGCTTCAAAATTTGTAATACTTTTTATTTAATTTTATATAAAATTATAAAATTAAAATTTTTTAAAAATTAAAAGACTGAGTCCAAAAGAACCCAAATACAAAAAATTTATAAAGCCCACTCTATAAAAAAAAAAAAAAAAAAACCAAATCCAAGCCTATACCCATAATTATTAATTTTAATTTATCAATTTTTTCCTAACCTAAAAAGCTAATAAATCAGTCTAACAACGGTTCTTCACAGTCTGATCTCTTTTGAAATGACATTTTCGAGAGATTTTATTTTCCAAATACATGAATTATGTACATGATATTGTTAACAATAAATGTTACAGTTGCGTCAAGAGAAAAAAAAAATTTAAAGTTAAAGTTAATCAAATCTTATCTACAGTCAATTATGTCTCAAGAAAGATTTAATCGACGGGCAATTTTGTATATTGATAAAAAAATAGTAAACAAGCTTGACTATGAAACATTTATTAATAATTTTGTAATAAAAATGTTAGAATAATAGTATTTAAGTGATTATTTGCTACTATTAACTAAATTTTTTTATTTTATTGTGATATTGTAACTTTTGCTTTTGTTTGGTGTTACTTTGGTTGTAATTTGAATATTTGTAAAATATAAAACAATAAGATATTTGTATCCTTTTAAATTTTTATAATAAATTTTTATTAAAAATTTATAAATATAAAAATATATAAGGTCTCTTTTTGAATATTTGCTTAGGCATTCGATTAGTCAAGACCAGCTTTAATTTTTAACAAATAAATAATTATAATTTACGCAATGTAAGTCACTTTTTGTTTCTTAATCACTCAATAAAGATGAGTAACTATATACTTACTATAAAATTTATTATTATTATATTAAATTAAAACACATATAAACTTGTTACATAAAACTTCCGAAGCACTGAATAATTACTCCAGCCAACATCATTGGTGTCCGTTTGAAAGCTGCAATTAATGCCCTTGACATTGGATTGTGCTGTGTTTTGCCTTCTCAAAATTAGTAGTATATAAATTATAATTTATAATAAAAATTATAAAAATTTAATAAAAATTATAATTTATTGTTAAAATAAAAAATAAGTATAAATTATAATAAAATTTTAAATTTATAATTAAAATTAATAATATAAAACCAAAAACTTATAACAATAACTTTACCCAACATCTCTATGCATAATTTGTAACTTGTGAATGGAAAATGCTCATCATCATTTTTTGGACTAAAAACATATAAAAATAATGGCTAAGAAAACATATAAAAGAATTTTGGGATGGAAACAGAGACCTCCTGTGAAGGTGATCACTGCAGAGATGCTGTGAAAATTAATAATTTTAATTAGAATCTTATAATTTTATTTGAATCATTCATTTTCTTCATATGATAGAATAGGTAATGCATGCAAAAGAAGGGATTAATTTGACATCATTATTTATATGATCTGAGCATGTTTGTCTTAGAAAATTTAATTGACTTCCAAAATTTTGGGAATAAATTGCAAAAAAGATGTTTTATGATCATACGGCTAACAATGTCAAAATGATCCGATTCTTGCTTGAATTATTTACTCGATAAGTAAAAGAAAATAAACGGTTCAAATTAAATTATAGGATACCGAATAAAATTAATTCTTGCTCCCAGCACCCTAACTTTAACTTACCTGGTTCCCTCACTCTTTTTGGGTCTAGGTTCTATTTAGAATACTTATTTAGGAATAAATTTTAATTTATAAAAAATATTTTATTAAGTTCTATTCATAATTATTATACAAAAAATATTCTCAATTTTTTTTTTACGTATCAACTCCTCCAATTGATCTATTCTTGCCGAAAAATTTGCCAAAAAATCAATTTTCGTAGGCAGTGTACAAGCAAGAGAGGGCCAAGTTCTACATCACATAGATGGATCTAAGGTGGGCGGACGGGGTGACCACCTCCTTAACATTTTGAAAAAATTCTCTATTATAATAGTATTAATTTAAAATATTTTATAATTATATAAATTTGTTGTTCTAATATTTTTTTAAAATTTAATATATACTCTTTTAAAAATTTATAAAAATAATTCGTTCTTCTTAAATTAAAATTTCACATCCATCCCTGGAGATCATCAAATGTTGCATCTCCATGCACTAGGGCAATCATGAGATTGAACAATTCAGATCAGATCGTATTTCGGCATTTGACTTCCATGAAGAACCAGATAAGGTACGATCGAGGTTTCAAGCAATTTCAATGGCAGCTGAATTTATGGCTTCGTGTCTCGATCTTGATGCGATGGACTGGAATTGATGCAAAAATGAGACAATTTTCTGTGTAACTAAAATTGACTACTTTATGCGAAAAAATAAAATATTTTTTTATGCGTAACTAAAATGTTTTATTTCTTTAGTAAAACTATTATCTTATTTTTGGTAAAAAAAATTATTTTTTTGTAATCAATACATCTTCAATTAAATACACTTTTTAAAATCTATTGTTCCATTTGTGTAATTAGTAGAATATTTTATATGTTCAAAAACAAATGTCTCCTTTTAAAGAAAATGAAATATTGTAAAATATATCATTCCTTAACAAAATATTATCTCGTTTTCTTAAAAAAAAATGTCTCTTTTTTCACAGTAATGTAAAAAATTGAACGAATCATACCATAATGAACGAATCACCACAATTTTTTGTGAAATGTTAACATATCCAGAACTATACGTATGCTATATCTATTATACAGAGTAATATAGGAGTATATTTATCAAGAATAATCATAAATTTAAAAAATAAGACTTTATGAAATAGTCAAAAAAGGAGTTAGCACTTATCCCTAAATAAGTCCACTAAATAGTTCTCCCAATTAATTTTTTTAATATATAAAGTGTGAAGTGGTCATAGCACAGAACATGTCGGTCTAGCTAAGAGGCCCATGCCCAAATATACACAGGTTGGGCTTGGGTTATGAATCTGTATCATGACACCGATTAAGGAATGAGAGCTGAACCAGTCGAACTTAATAGAGTTAACTGAGGAGACGTGTTCGAGATGTCAAACATTAATAATGGCGTGACCGAGTTAGAAGCATTTATAAAAAATGTGTGACCGAAATAAGAGTATTAATGAAGATAGCATACATGCCTGTACCACCTTATATTAAAGACTGTTGGTGCTACTAAAGTTTTCTTGGTAGTTGCCTGCCTTTTGTTAAAGGAGATCAGTGCAGATCCGAATTAGGGTTACATCTTCCCCCCAAGGCAGGGCCTAAAAAGAACGAGACTTTTTTCGCTCATAGACATGCTGAGGTGCATGACTAAAGGTAACACAATTGAATTTTTACTTACAAAAATTCTGCTAAAATACCTAGAGAATTCTTCATCTAAAGCTTCTTATCATTTTAAACTTATAAGACATTAACTTAAACATCAAATGGGCTTTTTTGGCAACTAGCATGCCGGGTAGTCTCATCCTTTCCTCTTTTACAGGAGCGAATCAGCCGGAGATAACATCAAAGAGCCTTAGTTTACGACTCATTCTCTATACCCTTACTGAATCATTCTCGTACAAAGTGTATTAAAATTTACAAAAGTGATAAATTCTTTTTCTAAAAGTATATTAATATTAAAAAAATAACTTGTCTTCGCTATTTTATTATTTATCGCCCAATATATAGTGATCGGCATGATCATTTTTAAATGAGCAAAACTAAAAAAATTTAGCTAGAATATTAAGGAAGAATTATACCCTACCCCTCCTTCAATGTCTAACTAAATTTAGATCACATATTTATGTAAATTTTATATAAAATTAATAGAACTCAAATTTATAGTTTAAATTCATTTGTGACATTACAAGAATTGGTGGAAAAAAGTTACTCATTATTAAGAGAGTAGTGGCATAATAGCTAACTGATTACATAAAATATAGGCAACCCATGCAAGTTCATGAATCAACTTTCACCCAAGATAGCTTTAGTGCTTGCAGTGCTGAAGCATTTTCTGAGCTTTCTGGCTTCCACTATGGCATGGATTAAGGCTTTGTTTGGTTTGAGATTTTAAGTCAATTTATTATTTTTTGGCTTAAAATCTCCGCACACACAAAAAAGTAAAAAAAGAAAAAAAAAACTTTTAAAATTTGTTCGTCTAATTTGACATATTACCTTTTTACTTAAATGCCTTTTAACTTTTTTATTTGGCTAAATACCTTTAAACTTTCAACTATAAAATATCTTTATAGATTTTTAAAAAATATTATAAATTTTATTATACACATCATCAGTTTTTTCTCTCGTAAAAATTATACTTTTAGAACATACTCATTGAAATCTATCAAACAAAATATATATTGAAATCTTATTTAATTTAAAGTTACTTTTTAAAAAAAGTCAACTTTAAACTCAACTACCAAACGAAGCCTAAATTTTGGCATGAGCTATATATGTTAAAAAAGTACCATTGTTAGCAGCATTATGAATTATACAAGTTGATATTGACCCCAATTCTGGCATTGATGTTGATTGCTTATTTGCCAGTATGTTCTTTATTGAAGGTGGCTGCTAAATAATTAATGGTGATGAGTTTTATTGGTGATGTTTGTTAAAATTTTTGTTTTTTTAAAAGAATGTTTTAATAATTTTAGTTTAAATTTTATATTTTTTAAATTTCTCTCATTATAATAAATTAGAAAGAAATAACTAAAAAATAAAAAAACCCAAAAAGATTTTAAAAAATTAGCTACTTTAAGCCAAAAATATATATTTTTTATTTTTAATAGATTTTTTTCATCTTTGATCAAAATTTATTAACTTTTAAAATTCTTCAAAATGAAAAGATTAAACAATAAAAAATTATAATAAAATATATAAAAAAAAATCAAAAACAAAAAAAAATATTTTCCACTAACAAAAACCAACACCACCATTGATTGCAATTTGATTAGAGTTCTTGCATCACGATAGAGTTGACTTGGGACTCCCCGTGTTTTAATTTTAGGTAGTGGAAAAAAGATGATGAAGAATATATTAAGAAGTAATTATTCGGTGCTCTCGAATTTTATGTGATAAGTTTTTATAATTTTCTATTTAATATAATGACGATAAATTTTACAGTAAGAACATAATAACTCATTTTTGTTGGGTGGTTAAGAGATAAATAATGATCTACATTATATAAGTTGTAATTATTTATTTATCGAGAGTACTACACAGTATCACTTACATGGTATTCTAAGAGTATTTAATAATTTTTCTATATTAAGTTGTTAAAAAATGGTTTTGTTTGGATGATTTTGGCTAATTTTGAGCCTTAATTAATGTGTAACTTATATATTGGTTAAGATGGGTTTAAGTAGTGTTGCGTTCACCTACATTAATTAAAAGTATTTGATGATCAAAATCATTTTTGTATTGAATAAGAAAATGACAAAACCACGTAATTGAACTTAAGAAAATAATAGTAATGATGTTTATCAAACATAGAGAGTTCACAAGTAATTTACTGGGCATATATAAGTTTATGTTAGAAAAAGATGAGGGTCCCTTGAAGATACATAATCTTTTGAATGGAGGAGAACCTACTCAATGCAAACTCCTAAAACAAACACGCCGCCGCCAAATCGGGCTTGGGCTTATCTATATGAAAGAATGCAAAATTAATGAATAGTCTAATTTATAGGTCATTTATTATTTTTTATCTAGTATAAAATTTTTTAACGACTAAGATTCATTCGCATAAAAGTTTTAACGCATTAAAGTCTTTTTAGAATAAAAATACCTTAAAATAGATAAATTTATTTGTGTCTTTTCAAAACATGTATGAAGAATACAGATAAATTTATTTGTATTATTTAAAGTACGTATAAAGAATACAGATAAATTTATCTGTGCATTTTCAAAAAATATATAAAAACACAGATAAATTTATCTGTCTTTTATTGAAAACACGCATAAAGAATACAGATAAATTTATTTGTGCATTTTCAAAACATGTATAAAAAATACTGTATTATCAGTGTTCATATGCAAACAGATAAATTTATCTATTAGGCATAAATATGAATACAGATAAATTTAGAGTTATTTGAAGTTGAGTCTTACTTTTAGAAATGTATTGGTGTTCGGTCTCATTCATAAATTCACATTTACCTTAGGTCCTATTTTAAAATTTTTGATTTTTTATGGTTTACTATACTCTCAGTTTCAATATCCTAAAGAGTTGGAACATCACTCTACTATGAGTTAATCGGGGTGTATAATTAAATAAATCTTTATTATTTTACTTCAAATGTGGGATTGTCATTCGTTAACGATTCTGGGTTTGAATTTTAAAATTTTTTTCAATCGTATTTGATGATTCTTCATGAAAACAATCTCATTTGCCACAAAGAATAGTATTTACTAGAAAATATTCATATTATAGAAACATGAGAACTTAAAATATTTTAATACATGGAAATATTCACAATATTTTTTTTACATCGATTGGCACCGGCGTATCAGATCTGGTTGCCGTTGAGTTTGTGTGCTCTACAACATCAGATGTGCTCCAACGTAGGCGTGAAAGAAATTCGAGATGAAAAAGAGGGATCCTGGTTTTTTCGATATTAAAGATAAAGCTAGTTTTGTGGGATCTATGGCTGAATTTATTTATTTATTGCATCTCTCTTGGAGCTGTATCTTTTTCTTACTTGTTCATTAGATCTGAATTCCAATCGGATCTGCAGTAGAATGTTCAGCTTCTCTCAACTTCATATCCTACTCTGCTGGTGGAAACGAGAGAGAGAGAGAGAGACGGAGAGAGGGATGGAGAGCGCCAGATGTGAGACGGCGGTGGCCAGTGACAGCGCTAGTGGGGTCGTCGGAGGTGGTGGCGACTGGGACGACAACGGTTGGTCGGTCGGCGGTAGCGGGTGACGTCGCACAATGTGAGAATATTTATGATAAACAAATTAGAATGAAAATATTACCATTTTTTGACGTATAATAAGAAGCAATTGAGAAGTAAGGGTAAAATGGAAATCTTATTTGGGAATAGGACTACGTTGAAAGTAAAATTTGGAATGGGACCTATATATAAGTAACTTATAAAAGTAGGACTTTGGTGAAAAGTTTCCATAAATTTATCTTCTTGTAAATTAAATAGATAAATTTATCTGTTTAGATGATATTTTTGAGAGAAACCGTGCAATTAAATCTTTCGCGTTAAAACTTATTTTTGTGAACCTTTGATTTAAAGTCCCGTGAAAAAATTATTTGAAATAATATTTATTTGTACTTTAAATGAAAAAACCATTACTCTGCTGCCGTTAGTTTTCAAACCAAAAACTTTTTTTTACCAACAGGTGTTCCCGCTTGCGGTTCGAAGTGAACCGAATCGGTTTGCGCTGATTTAGGCATATCCGAACACATGTTTCTTTGTCCATAATAGAGGTCTTCGAATCCAGAGTTATTCATTCAATTCTATTCTCCTCTTCGCATTATGCATTTCGCATTCATAGTCATCTAGAAAAGAGTCGAGCACCATTTTGGTTTACCGAGCACAGCAGATTGCACCACTTTTCTTTATGGACAAAGTGTGCTACATTTTACTTGATCTATTTCTGCTATTGTTTTCAATTGCATTATCTGTTTGTTTTAACATAAAATATTTTATTATAAATGATAAGAGTGACAAAAGGCAAGAAAGATTCGGGTAAAGAATTCGAGAAAGATTCGTGTGAGAAGGATCTACTTGTCACTCTCTCATTCGTTCTCTCATTCTTATTTGCTATGCGAATTGTCAAATGCGATAAAGATTGAGTGAAGGTTCCGAATGCGCATTTTAAAATTAATTTACGAGTTAATTATTTGTAAGTCAAATTTGATTTAATGAAGTAAAATATTTTACTAAAAAATATATTTTACATAGATATTATCAGCTAAACAGTGAAAATTGAGTAAAATATTTTATCTAAAAATATTTTATATTGAAACAAACGGAACGTAAAGGTCTACAAAAATAGTGTTAGTTATTACTAGTTCTGTTCGGTTTTTATTTTTCTTGCATCTGTTCAAAGTTTCTTCATTTTTCCAGAATACAATATTGTTTGTCACAGGGACTATTTATAACTTGTTCTCATTTTTAACGTAATTTATTTTCCTTTCATGGTCATTTTTTATATAACAGTTTCATCGTCTAGTGTTTAGTATCTTTGTAAAACCTTTTTTCCTTTTTTATAAAGGTGGAACTAGCTAGCTAGTGGGATATGGGATAGAGAAGTAATCCCATGTTGTGTGTGGCACTCTTGGCTCAGATTTTAGGAATTGTTTTAAATTTTTTGTTATTAATTTTAATAATAAATTATAAATTTTTTTAAACAATACTCACAACTTCTATTACAAGTTATAATTATGTTTCTTCTATTTCAGTTACAATATAATATATTTACCAAACACTCACAACTTCTATTATATGCTACAATTTATAAATTATTAGTTTTACTAATATCAAACACAGGCATGGACTCTACACTCGAGATTTAGCCTACGCATCAATTGTATAACACACAAATATTGAGTATGTGATAAAAAATATAAAAATGATACGAAAATATTATTTTAACAATTTAATAAAATAAGTATAATTTTTGAGATTTATATATATTAAATACAATAGTAAACCTTTGATTCGATCTTCGAACCAATTGTAATTCGATGACTGGAATAATTTGTCGTACAATTGAACTTTTGATGATTTTTTTCAAATTTTTGAATTGAAAAGATTGAAGAATTGAACTTCATGATCGAGAGTTTAAAATTTTGATTTTGAATAAAGATTAGAAGTGCAAACTTAGTGAAATTTAATTCGTAAAGCAAGTTTCTATGAAAACTCGTAGATGAATTGACATGTAATTGAAGTGCTTGAAAAATTTCCACTTTAAATACCCTCCTCACTCCCCCATATTGGGTTTTTTCTACAGGATTTAAAGATTCCATTTTCCTTGCGATTGCCCGTGACAAGGTGATACTTGTGATATTTTGACTTGGCATGTATTTTATTTGGCGATTTTCTAGTTGTTAAATACTATTGGATGGGTTACTTTTTGTTGGCATTGCTGAGTCATCCAAGGTAAGCTCCTTCCTTACCGATCGATCCGTAATTAGTTGATTTTGAGACCGCGAGAACTTAAATAGTTTTTGACATAATTTTATTGGTGAATAACTTTGACGCCTCTTATATTATAATCTAATTACACTAATACTTTTTATTATGAAATATCACTATACTCTTTTACATTATTATTTTAAGTAATATTATGGTTCTAACATTATTTGAGAGTGAGTTGACCGAACTAAAAAATAATAACATCAACAAAATAAAGGTATAGAATACTAAGTTTATCCTTTAGTTGGTATATTGATGTATAATATTTTTTTCACTTAAATGACAAAAATGGCCCTAAGATGTATGTATCTATCCGTTCGATGAATTTCCAAGTTTTGTTTTGTAAATTTGTGTTCGAGCTTAAATAAGAAGATTATTTGGAAAGTGGAAACTTAGTTCCACGTAGCGAGAGGCGTTGCCTCACCATAAAATAGTGGCCACGTAAATGCATTAAACTCGTCGCAGCCTTTTCACAGTGAAAGTTTTTACCTCGCAAAAACTCTAGTTTCATGAAAGCTATCCATTTTGAAGAACATGTAGTTCATTCTTTGGCCTTCCATATTTTAGATGCTGATTTTTATAAAATTAAGAAGCATAGAAATTTAATTAGTATAAGGATATTGTTACGTATATATCTAGTGTTTGACAAAATACCTAACAAATGTTTGGTCTAATGCCTAAGAAATGTTTAATAAAATTCTCCAGTAGGGCTAATATGTCAATGGGCTCATTGTCTACTATTGGAAGCCATGACCTAGGAAGCCCTGACCTAGGTATTTTCCAAAACAAAAAATGCGTGTGGCAAAACAACAGTTAGTGTAATATCTTTGTTAGAGATTTTGAACCTAGTCTAATTCTTATTTTATTTGGCAAATCGGTAACAAATTGTTATTCAAATTATTTATTTTATTCTGTGATATTTTAACACCTGTTCTTTAGAGTTATGATTTTATATTTACAGCGCAGCAAAAACGACACAAGAAATATCAAAAAACAGCAAGTTGTGTTAGATCGCTCGACGGACCGATCGAATGGTCGCTCGAACAGTCAATAGAAGCTCTTGGTTTCTGTATCTATGCACCTGTACTACACTGAAGAAACAAAATATACGGCAAGCCTGATTTGACCTATCGATTGATCAAAAGATCAATCGAGCGATCCGTACACACGACAGCTTTTAAGTGCAGTAGCAGCTAGAGTTTTAGTATGTTTACATATAT